>VYZV01007792.1:41052-62141 GCA_013401275.1 Pandion haliaetus | reverse complement strand
AAGAAGAGGAAGGTTTCTAGTCTGGAACTCTCCCTCCCCTTTATTTTTCCCTGGATGGAGCCGCCGGAGAGAAGAAATAAGCGGGGAAGGGGAGTGGGTGAACTGGGAAAATGGTCGGAGGTGGGAAGAGGAAAGGAGAGGTCCCGGTGTCCCGAGGAGGAAGGACTGGGAAGCCCCTGGCCGTAAAGAGCCTTCAGTTTTTATTCCTTTTTTCAGGCTGCGGGTCAGCGTGCGGACACGTCTTGGGAGCGGTGCAAGGCGAGGGACGGGATGGCAGGATTAGCTCAGAGGAATGGTTTAAAAAAACCCCACTTTCCCCCCTTTGCGGGGTAGAAGTTGGGCGCGTTTTGCAGTTTTTGTCTGGGAAGTGTTGCAGGACCAATGCGGCAACAATTACCAAGTCGTTTGTCATCACCTGCCTTTTTCACACATCATCCTGACAATTGCTTACTTGTTTTTTGTAATGATGATCAGAGCCTGGGACTATTTCTTCTACATTACAAATGCTTTTCTAGAAAATGCGTTTTATGTTGGGCTCTAAAAACACTTTGCACTCCAACACATATGCAACGTGGAGCTTTTTTTATTTTTTTTTATTTTAATAGAAATTTTTCAAAATGGTCTCTTCAATAAAAGTATTCATTTCCATTCTAGGTTATTTTTGTAATTAAATAATACTCATATTAACATCTTTTAATGGCAAATGTAACTAATGTTTTACTACTACTCTAAATTTCATCTACAGACACAGCTGATGAAATAATGCAAGAAAATGAGTTTAATACAAAATGTGAATAATGAGTCTTCAGAAAAAAAGAAAAGGCAAGGGAGATTTCATTATTTTGATATCTCCTGGGAGTTGAATTTTTTTTTCAGTAGTAAGTATAAAACTGACTTTAAAAGATTTTCCTCCATATGGTTGTAAGATCTAGTCATAGTGATAATAAATAGTAATGATATTTTTCATTAACTGACGATATTTTACATTAACTGTGGCAAAACAAATGAAACCTTATTCGAAAGAAGAAAGAACGGGTAACTGAGGCATCACTCTTCTCTCCACCTGCTCCACGAAACCCTCAGGCTCGGCTCCTCATCCCTTCATCCTCAAATATGTTTGGTGATTTCGAAGTTCAAATATTTAAGCAAAATGGTAAAGATGCAGGAAAGCCATAAAAATGTGGTGCTTTCAATTATTCTTTTTTGCAATATGGCCCAGACAAGCTCCCCCACACGTGTCCGGCCTGTGTGCCCTCACCACCAGTGGTGCTGGGGACACCTGAGGTCCACAGTGTTGCAGTGCGGGGTAAAGGGCTCTAGGAGCAGGCAACAAACTTGGACTAAACTCCAAAACACATCTGATAACTTCTCTTCTTTTCAGCTTGTCCTCCTCCCAGTTTGGCATCCCCCATCCTGGATTTCCATTCACTCACTCTGTGAATCTTCTCAAAGCCAGCCAGCCTTTTCTTACCCAATGTTGGCAAAAAAAGCCTCAAGAGGTGGCCGCAGACAGATGCACAGATTTGTGTGTTCTCCTTTTTCCCCCACTTAAGCCCCATCCCGGGAGGGAAGCACAGTCGGAATGCTGCATTACCTTGGATGGAGGGTACTTCAGAGCTAGTGTCCCATCTCTGGTGAGGCCCGGTTGAACTTACCTCCTTCCCTAGGAAGGGTCAGATCTGGTGGGGTGTGATCCTACTGAGGGAGACACGTGTGCCTGTCAACACTATGATTCATGCACTAAAGTGTACCTGAGCCAGATCTTGTTATCAAAAGGGAAGAGCAGAAAGGGATCTTTCACTAGACTTCTCCCCAAATCTCTGAAATTCTTAAAAAAATGAGCCTATGTTTCAGTGATGTAGCAGGTCACACCCAAACAAATTCTGCTTTCTCTTACTGGAGTTGAATTAGGATTTGCTTTGTCTGATATAGTTTTATTGTCAAGTTTTATTCCTAAGTGTGCAGAGAACAGCGACGGGGTTCCTCAACCATGATTTCATGAAACTTGGTCATCCTTCGTCTTCCTGAAGATGATTTTACAGGTTAGAAAATTCAAGCTTACTTTAAAGTGGTACGACAAACTGTTGAAAAAATGCCTGCTTGAGTTAGGATCCGTTTTCAGAGGCCACGTGTATATACAGAGATGCCCATATCTTACTGAAATTGTATTGGGCTTTACTTGAAAATGAATCTTGAGATCCTGGAAGGAAGACCTAAGACTTGAGCTAGCTTTTAGTGCTTTTTGATGAATGTGCTTATCCTGAGGCTTTTTCAGCATTTTCTTCAGAGAGCCATGAACTTTTACTCAAGGAGAGATGCAAAATTAAAGAGAAATTAAGAGAAGAAAAATTTTGAGTGAGGAAGGAAACTATCTTCCATCTCCACCATGAATTACTACTTTTAAATGGCCATGCTATGGGTTAGGAGGGCTTTTTAACTATAATGTAGTATTGACATAATACACAGTTACTGTTCGAGTTGTGAACTTGCTGTCACTGGCTTTTTAAAAAAACAAATGAGATCAACACCTACAAGGACTTGGGCCTACAAAAAACCACTGAGGTGGATTAGATGTCTCAAAGTACCCCTTCCCAATGTATGTTTTATTACTTGGATGATGTTCAGGGATACACTGCCGTTGTCTCACATGGAAGTCATTGCATTAAGGAAGTCACTTACTTGGGTTGATGGGAACATATTTTTGGTATATGCTTGTCACAGTCGTCCCACTGATTCTGGCAGGTTTTTCACAAGGATTTGGCAATATTTGACAGTAGACATTATATTTTCATGTTTTCAGCAGTGCACAGTAGTCCTTAGGGAAATGTAAAAGGGTGGGAGCGGACCCTTTTATGAGCCGGGAATTATTAAAGCCATCACCCTGATATTGAGGCATGTTTATGTTGTGGTACTTCCATGAATACATCTATCAAGCCTCAGGTCAGTTGGGCTTCTTTTTTTTGTTTCTTTCATGATTCCTATAATACAGTCCTTCCAGAAGATGATTTCTGTTGTAATGTTCAAATTTCTGGTCTAAGTTTATTCATGCTTGATTTGTATTCACTGTCTTTCATGCAGAAGGTTTTCTTTTGCTCACGTGGCTTTCTTCACTTTCTTCCCCACCTTGACCATGCATTTCCAGAGGGAAATTGTATTGTCCATGGTGATGGCGTTGGTACGCCAAAAGGTCCCTTTGAAGATATTCCTTTGGGATGTTAATACACTCATCTCCCCTGGAAACAGAATGTGAGACATGCGAGATAAACCAGCAGAAATGGTGAAGCACCTAAAGAGTTTCTGCATAATACATGCATAGCAGATCTTCTGGAAGTCAGTGTTTTTAAATTCTGTGGTGGTATAAGCCTCAGTATGACGGGCTTGACACTCCATGTTGGCTCTGCAGAAAATAGAATTAGATTTCCATGTTTTATGAAATTCAGCATTTTACAGTCCTCAGATAACCGTGAGGGTACCTGAACCAGAGAGAAATAATATCACCGCATGAAAAAGAACCCACTTCTGCAAATGGATTGGCATTTCATGTTTGGATTTAAAGACAGTAAACATGAATGCTAAGGAATTTTAAGCCTTTACTTCTAAGCCGCAGTAAACCAGCAAGACAATTTTTTTTGCAGTGCGGCAGCAGCGAAATAATGACATCTCAAGGCCTGTTGCACAGCCTTAACAAGCAAGGAAAGTCCCAGAACTAGGTTGACTCAGCAGTACCTGACCAGACTGCTGGATGAGCTGAGGAAATATCAATGCCTTCAGGAATTAAATGTAGAGGCTCCTTTAGCTTGTGTAAAGTTCTCTGTGCCATTTGAAAAGGTACGTGGAGAAAAAGCAGGCTGGTTTTTAATTTTAATGTTTTACTCATCTGTTTAAATACATCTCTGGTTTGCTTTGTTAAATATGAACAGGCGTCCCTAGTGAATAACATTTAAAAACAATGAAATTCCTCTGCTTACTCTAATATCAACTCAAAAATGCCTATGGTTTCATCTTTCTAGCTTTAAAACAATTTCATCAGTTATTAAAAATGTCACTTTATGTTATCTTCTAAATGTGCAACATCTTTATTGCATGCCAATCCAACAGGATAAACGTGGAAATGATATTCAGGTCCTGTTATTCTGCAGCCTGTTCCAGTTCCGATATCTAAACGGAGTATTTCTCCAAGTACAGAACAAACAACGACAAGATTCACGGAGGGATTTTTTTGCATGTGTGTGGCTACTTTCTGCAGTCATCTTTGTTCTGCTACAATTAAAGTGAGTGCCTACGGGAAAGAGCTGCAGTTTGCTCACCATCCCCACTTTCAGAAGCAGAACCTCATGCCTCACCTCAACAGGAGTCTTTCCAAAAATCCCCCTCTCCTGCAGCAGCCCTGGATCCTTGCCCCCATAACTGCCCACTTTCTTCTGCTTTGTGTGCTCTCTCCCACGATGGATGCCTGCCAAGATCTCTGCCCCTGCGGTGTGGATGGTGCCAGTTGCTTCAGATTAGTGGGCAGTGATATTTGCCATCTCTGGGTGGCTCAGAAGAGGCAGAGAGATATATCCTCACAGTCAAAAGTCTTTTGCCCCCTCCGTGTGAGCTCCATCGGCTCTTTCTCTTTTTGAGCCACCTGCTGCATAGCCAGCAGGGGACAAGACTCAATATGCCTTTGTCACTGCTGTCACCGCCAGATTGAGCGGAGAAGGGATTAGGGCTGGAAAGAAAAATTGTTTGAGACAAGCCCTCATGAGGCCCTGAGGAATATCAAAGCGGTGGGGAAGAAGGGCAGGGGCCAGTGGTACTGTGGTGTCAACAACTGTGGTGGGTTTTTTTCAGCTTTGAGTATTCCTGGTCCTTGTTCTCGCTGTGCGAAGGACAACAGGGAGACGTCTTCCCTTCTGACATTGCTCTCTTTCTACTGTGAGGCTGACCTTTTCTCCTTCCAGCCCTATCATTTCCCTGGCCAGGCCCTTCTATTCCTCCTCTCTTATCTGCTTAGAGATTTGTAATCTGTAAAAGCTCTTTGCCACCTCTGACTTCTTGCTTAAAATCTCATCTCCACCCCTGTGTCTCTCTTATTTTGCTTGGGGTCTTATTAACCACCTGCAAGAAGGATTGGCACTGTCTGAAAGGAGCTCTCAGCCTCTTACCTCCCTCTATTTGTTTTACTGTCCTTTCTCTTTCTGATTTAAGTCCCTGCTGTGCTTGGAGATTTCCAAAGTCCTCTCTGGTTCAAGTTCCTTGACTCATCCACCTGGCCCACCCACTCCTGTCGTGTTTCTTCTTCCCCTGTTTCCTCTTAAAACCTTTCTTCATCTCATACTGATCCCTCTTCTGGGGTCCCTGTTGATCCCTCTTCTGGGGTCCCTGTTGGTCCCTCTGCTCTGCCCTTGGCATTCAGGCAGGCTGCTGTCCTACCTCTCCTAACCGATGAACAGAGCTCATCTCTCCTGCTCACACTAGCACTCTCTCTTGTTCTGTCTCCAACATCCTTGATCCCATTGCTTAGTCTCAACACCCCAAATTCTTCCTTCTTACCTGACCACTTCTTTAGTATCTTCTGATCTGAATTTTAAATATTTTCTCCCTACAAAAACTGTCCTATGGCTTTTTTTCCCCCCCTTATGAAGAATGGACTTTATTTTGTTTAGTTTTGTAGGTTTGAAGCAAAATCTGAAGTCTGAGAGGGTGGCACTGACTTGGCCACTGTATGTAGTATTTCTGCCCACAAACCCTGTCTTTGTTTATGCAACTTTTCAGGAGATTTCCACCACTATAATTTGACTTTCTGTCATCATTTATACCTTGAACTTGGCTGCAGAATGTTGTGTAAGAATGGGTATTTCTGCTTTTTACTGTAACTAAGGAAAGTGCTCTAAGCCGAACACTTCTCTATCACACGGTATTTGTTGTTCAAATAAGAGATTTCAGCTTTTCCTACAAACTCTGCTTTTCTGCATTTGAAAGTGCTCTTCCAGGTATTGCGTAATGACCTTCTAGTTTTGTTCAAGCACCCATGAAGGTGTGGTACTAGGTTTAGGTTTCAAACACAGTCTTTGTGCCTGGTACATGTTTTCTTCTACTTTGAATGAATTTTGTCCAAAGTACTTTTGTAACTCTGAACCTCTTAGTGCTGAGATTTTCTGCTGCAGATGTGGGGCAGGGAGAGTTTAGAAGCCAAAGGGTAATGCTGGTTTATAATTCTGCTTTTGCCACTCTTGCACCTCAGAGTAGGTTGCTAGCTCAGGAGAAAATGATTTCTAAAGTTCAAAGCCCAAATATAACCAGCCCATTACACCAAAATGATAGGTTTTTGGGAAATCGTTGCCTGTTTTATTTCAGTTTTCATGTTTAACCTTTATGAAAACTGGATGAATATATCTGAAGGGTGTCTTATGTGAACCACGTTCCTTTCTAAGGAGAGCATAGTTGTATCCCTACCTATGTGCATGAACCCTGGGTCTCACTATGATACATACTTTGGAGGGCATAACCCATGCCTCATTTTTAAGAAAAACGTGACCATTATTGTCCTACAGAAATTCAGATTGCCATGAATTCTGCCAGAAAGAGCTCTGGGCTGCTCCTCCAACAAGTCCTCAGGCAGCCTGAGGGTCTTCTCCACCAGAAAGTAATCACTGCCCTTCCTCCATTTTGTGATGGGGCAGTGTTACAGCAGCTTCCTTCCCCCCCCCTCCCCCCCCCCTTTCTAAATACATCGTTCCACATTAGTAAAGCATACTGTCTTATATCAAGCCCTGCAATGCCTAGCAGCAAAGAGAGTACTTATGGATGTGGAGACCTGGGTTTTTGTGAGCTGCTTTGGGTGCTGTTACTTGTCGAGCTTCAGCACTGCAAGCTGCAAGACCGAACAGAGGATTTTGGTAGATAAGCCCATCTGGAGCCCCTTCAGCCCACTACTGTTACTATATGCTAAGTGCTACTCCTACTGCAGATCCAACCCTGAAGCTAAAGAGCACCATGAGGTCAGTCAAGCGACTCAGGCTTTCTGTCTTGCTCCAACATGTCTTGAAGATGTTTTCCTTGACCTACAGTAACTAAAAAGAGGTCCAGAGGTAAGATTTGGAAAGAATAAAACTGGAGAGAATGGCAGAACAGCCTCTTTCCTGCTTGTAGTTTGTTATGTTGTGATGTTGTGTTTATATTTTCTCATTTATTTTTCCTGGGCTGTGGGAGACAGACATCATTGTGTATAATTAGAATAGGAACCTAATCCTTGGTTTTGACTGGTACAGCTGAATTCATTCTCAGCTTAAACCACTGGAGCTGTGTTTTCACTGCTCATGACATGAGTGGAGTCCTTTACATAGATTGCTGGTTTCTGTTCACTGTTGGGCCATCTATTATCCAGTATCTTCTATTGCTTTTGAAAAACTTAATAAACTCACCACAGGAGAGCTGCACTGTGTATCTTTAGGTGTATTTTTTCCCTACATTTTCTAGTTGTTGTTTTTTTTTTCTTAAGCCTGTTTCACAGGATCTGGTATTACTGCAATGCTGGCACAGTTGTGATGCTAACATATGCCTCTTAAATGGGGGAACAATGTGTGCAACCCCGACAGCAAAGGGATTGGAAATCTTCAGGAACTGATGAATAGCGTTATGAAACCATCTTTCCAGCTGAAATGAAAGAGCACATTCTGCATGCACACTTTGTGTAGTCAGATGGATGCGGACAAGCATTTAGGCTCTTCTCTGTAGAGCATTCATGCTGTGTGAGTGTGACACATTCCAATCATCGAAATGCTATAATTGTTTGCTCCAGAAAGGCTGCATTTGGGTGGTTTATGAGCAGGCACAGCTTGTATGTTGTTGTTGCTAGGTAAACTCATAGCTGACTTTTGCAGGGAGAAAGCTGAGAGTTTAGAACTGCAAGGCAAGCTTAATCACTTTTCTAAACTGGAAATCTCCATTTTAAACCTGCTTGTGGTCTGGGTAGAGATGCTGTGTTTGTTTACTCCTCGTGGACCTGAAGCCAAACGACGAAGCACATTCTTGTTCATGCACTACTGGCCAATGTTGTAGATTTCTCTGTTGAAAAGTCTTACCTGGCCACTGCTCTCACAGCTCTCGGTATCTTCTGGCAGGAGGACAAGTACGGTTCTGCTTTGGCTGGAAGGGGACCTCCGGTGTCACATGCAGGCGGGTGGCGGGTGGTGTGTGACTGGGTACGGTGGGAGGGGAGGATGGAGCATCTCTTGGTACGCAGATCTGTCTGTTCCCTCTAGCCTCTGCTCTCCAATGGTGCTCAGAGGCTCCTTCAGCAGTGCTGTTGCTGTCGGTCCGTTTTGTGTGCAGCACATATGTTTGCACAGCACGTCAGGCAGGGAACAGGTCTTGTGCAACCTCCTAAGAGTGTGATGGAGAGTTGTCTGGAAAGGAAAGCTTAGCTTTCTTAGCTTGGTATAACTGGCTTTGGGGCTAGCTGTGTTAATGTCACATTCACAATTACGATAGGACCGCTTGCAGACTAAGGCAGGAGAAGAAACAGTTGTCCTATAACGCAACGCTCTCTCTGCACATCCATACAGTGACATGTCCTAATTTGAGCTTAGTGTTAATTGGCTTTGGAGTTAATGAGACATTCGCAACTGTGGTAGGGTAGCTGGACTTCATTTTGTACCCCCCCTCACTAAACACCGCATTCAGGCATGTCCTTGTTTGGGCTTTTGTATGAGGAAGGCGAGCATAGGTGATGGGTGTGGGTGAGGAGAGGCATGGGGCGGTCTGTTGGCTCGCTCTTGCATATTTCTGCAGCACAGGAGAAAAGCGCTTCCCCCATAGACTACCAGTGGTAAAATGCCACCAGCTTGTTTATTTGTTATGTAAAGGAGGATGAGAGGGCAGGTGAGTTAAGCGTGTAGCATGAAGGGGATGACTTCCCCGTGGAGTTAGTGTAGGTGTTTTGTTCTTTGTTGTACCAGAAAACAATCATGATCCACAGCCTCTGATGACAGAAAAACAAAAGCGGTGAGGTTCTGTCCTGTGGAGTGCACACCAGAAACTCTTCCCCAAGCACCACACAGGCTTTGATTAACCTTCAGATGGTAAAAATCCTTCACCTTACACCTAAGACTTCTTTGAGAAGAACATGAAGTACTGCAGCTTGATTACAAACATGGTAAATGCTTTGCAGATGCCAAAGATTAAACTGACTCATACAGTTGCTTCGCAGACCATGGGTATTTAAGGAAATAAAAGGCAGAAAAATGAGTAGTCAACATACTGCAAGAAAACGAAATCCTTTTACTTCAGCTGCCTTGAATAACATCTTTCTTGCAAAGTACAAGTCAAGCACTTTGCAGACAAGAAACATAACAGATGAGTATAACAGGAGTTAAAAAGAAATCTTTTTACTTTTAAAGTTATCGGGTTTGGATCTGAAAGTCATAGAGAGCTGAAAAATGTGCATCCCATGGTACCATTTTTACAAACGCTCTTTTCAGACTAGAAAGGCACTTTTAAACCATTCAGAAGAAAAAGTCCCAGAAATCAAGCAACACAAATTCCATTTTCTCTTAAAACTTGGGGTTGTAATTCTACTATCTTATTTAAAATTTAATGTTGCAAGATAATTTGAGTTCTTAATAAAAGTATTTTAAAATTAAAAAATAATTTGATTTTCTGTTCTCCAGGCTATAATTTGATATTCCATATTCTCAAAAATGTTTTCAAATTACCCTTTATCTGATGAATAGAAAGATTAAGCCAATGCTGGAGAAAATACAGTAAGTAATACATCAAGGGATTAAAACCAGATGTTTTCATTGTCTGTCTATTTTTGGGTGGTGTCCCAGAATTATGTGACATAAATTGACAGTCTTAACTGCCAATACCAGTATTTTTCCTTGAGGTAGGCAAGGTTTATAGCAATGCTATTCCAAGGAAAGATCTGGCAGAGGAATGCGACTCTAATTCATGTTTACTATGAAAAAACCCAGTGCATTTTTGTTTTGTCTTGGGGTGATTAAGAAGAGGAGAAACCCCTCCATTGCAGGGAAGTCACAGTCCTGTACCTGGCTGCCTCCTGGCCCCAGTGAGCAAGCAGTGGTTTAAGGCACTGTATAGCTCTTCCCATGCGCCCTGCATCAGTATCACCACCACTTCGAGGTGAGATTTGGAGCTGATTCTTCAAGTCTTGCTGCCTGTACCTAATTACGTAAGCAGGCTTTTCTCCCTCAGTACTACAGCTGGTGGCACCTGACATGCACAAGAGAAAAGGGGCATAAGGTATTGTCTAATAAGAATGGGTACAGCCAATATTACAAATCATGGCATCACGTAAGCTGAGAAATAAAATGGAAAGTAAACTTAGCCAAACAAAGTCCATGTGTCAAGATTTATTTTTGGTTTTGCTTTTCAATTTATTTTCGCCATTGTCTAATGATGCCTATTTGGGTTAATTCTTCCAGAGGTGGAGTATGATAATGATGATTAGCGACAGCAGAAAAAACCCCAGTAATGCCTACTTTTGCAGTGCTTTCTTATCCATGACCTTGTTGAGCATGTATATATTTTTGCATCCTCTTTACAGGTGATAATAGTAAAGAGTTGTGACCGTTGGCTCAAGTCAGCCTGATTCCGTTTGCATAGCAACATTGATTTTCTTCAGCTGAAGACCGGCCATTAGTATTTAAAGGTTGGCTGGAAAGCGTAACTTGCAAAGTTGCATGGGAGAAACATGGAGAGGATGTCAATGTAGAGGATGGTAGTGAGTCTGATCAGCTCTGCAAAACATGGGCTAGGAGGGAAGGCAGAAGGAAACAAGAATTAGCTTAGTTTAATGATGAGGTGACTAAAAGGAAGCTGATAACGTTCTTTAAATATGCCAAAAAGCTTGGAAAAAAGAAAGGAATAAACTTTCTCTTTTGTCTGCTTTAAATTAGAAGGGACTTTGGGGTTCGCATTACAAAAAGCACAACTGAGGTTAAACATCAGGAAAACCTAATGGACAGTAAGGACAGTTAAGCACTAGAATCTGAGTTTTGTCTTGGGAAATGCTGACATACCACCATGAGTCATTTTAAGAGCAAGCTAGGAAAACTGGTATCAGGAAAGATATAGATGAGCCGCTCTGCCTTTAGCCAGCACTATAGATCAGAGGGTATCCTTATAGGACTCACTTTTAAAACTTATACCTATGAAGAATCCCTTCTGTAAGTAAATTCAGATCTGTTTTAGGAATCCAACAAGCTTTTGACAATTCAGATAATATATGTGTAGTTTTACAGAAACTGAAGAAATACCAATTCAGTAAATGAAGCTAAAGTCCCAATCACTTTGAAATTCATCCTCTACTAATTATAAAATGTAATTTTACCCTTGGATCATGGTGGGGGTTGGCAAACCTTTTAGGGCTTATCCTTGTAATTTATGGTGTCATCAGAGTTCATCCACAAAAAATGTAACCTTTGTTCGTATTCGTTTTTAGAGAATATAAAATCTGCTGACAATATGAAAAGTTGGATGTGAAAAGCACCAACAAGAAAACGAGCCCTTCCTGTGGCTGAGCCATTGTGGTCTGAGCTGCCCTGTAAAAGTGATAATGAGATGTTGGGGCTCTGGTTAACTGTAGCATAGCGTTACTGCAAGCGGACTGCTTTTTCCTCCCTTGTTGCCCGACACAAAAGTGCTGGTGGGGCTGCCGAGGGACGTGCATACAACTTTGGACAGAAATAAGAAAAGAGCGTGTGCTTTCTACGGTAGCCTGTTTATTCTGGGAGATGTTGCAGTTGATTGAAACAAAAGTGCTCCTATCATAGAAACATGGTTGTGGCTTTTTTTAAGTAAGATTGGGGAAGGGGGACACGGTGTCCTCCCCTCTCTGACCCTTAAAGAATCACAGCCAAGTGAGCATCCAGTGGCACTGTCCTTATGTTTTTCTGAGAAGTGGTGCATCTGTAACATGAAGAACGCAGTCCATTTTGCATGGTGGTGGAGCCCATGCCACAACCTGACCTGTTGGTGCAAGACAGCTCTCCTTCACAACCCGCCAAGTGCCCTTTCACTGTCCGTGCGGGGGAAAGCTGGCAGGTACCTCTGTCTTCCCACTGTGCAGACATCGTATTTTCTCCTGCACCAAGTGATTGTTTTAGGACAACAGGAGCACAGTGCACAAGCTTGAGGAAGTTCATCTTACTGTCTTGAGCAGAGCATCTGAGGAAAGGTTGCCCTTATGAGGGAGTTCCCCCACTCTTCTCTCTCCCCACCCCCCTTTCTCACTGAAGATCCATTATTAATCCTACAGAAAGGGTTATTCATGCCCAAGCAACATCAATCATCCAGTGTGCACAATGCCTGACTGTAAATTATGACATTATCTATGAAGAGGAGAACGATGATAATAACAACTATGATAACAAAGCTCAAGGCACAACACCAGTAAGCTGAGAGCCTCCGCTAGACCTGTCAGATTTGTTTCCATCATGAAAGGGTGGTTTATTTCCTGCCCAGTCCTAGGCCCATACATCACTGGGGCTGTCAGGAGTTTCTGTAGGACCAGCTGATGTGGCTGAGAGCAGCAGCTGCCCGGTGGCTTTGGGATGCAGGGCTGGGGCAGGAGTTGCTGGGGTGCAAGAGCTGCAAGCATCCTCCTGCAGATGGGTGCCCGGGTGAGCCATCCCGCCGCTGCCCTCTGTAAGTCACAACAAGAAGTAAACCGCTGTCACCGAGATGAAAGGCTCCTTTCCTCTGATCTCTCCACTACGAAATTACTTCAGTGCCACACGGTATTTTATGTCAATACCTATTTTATTTTTCAAAATTGAAAAAGATATAAGTACATTGTTCTCTGAATTCCTGATGCTGGGGGTAACCTAGCAACTCCCGATGCTGTGCAGCGTACAGCGGTGTGCTATCTTGCTGCACATTCATCCTAACAAGTGAGCGGTGCAGCATTTCACTTGCAGATGATTTAGCTAAACTCACAGTTCTCGTCTCCCTTTAATTTCATCAGTGGTAGAGCTCCCCCCGTTCCCCACGCCCATGCCGTATCCCCATCCTCAACATATCCATGGGAAAAAGAAAAAAGAAATGTGGTCGCTACTGGTTTTATTCTTTTTCTTTTGGGCAGCCCTAATTGTCCAAGGGCTCTCAGTGTTCACCGGAGCTGAGTAGCTGAAGCTGTTTGTATGGGATTTGTAGCCTGCAGCACCCTGCAAACTGATAATCACTGGGAACATGAGAATATATTCAGAAGCACATTTTCACATCATGCAAAATTTGCAAGTTCAACATGTACCTGTGGAAACAGCCTTTTGGAAAAAGCCTGTAATACAGGGACTGCTCTCAAAGGTCGGGTGGTAGAATCACAGCAGTGCAAACCCAGGTCCCCCCCCCCCCTCACCCCCCAACCAGCTGGCAAGGCGACCTCTTTCCTCTCTGCGCTCCTGCTGAGCTGCAGCCCTGCTGCAGGTGTGCAGGGCATGTAATGCCAGGGGCGGGGGGGGGGGACCAGCAGCAGCTCGGGATGACCCTGGGGAGGACTGGGGAGGAGGGGGCTGGAGACGAGATGCAAAACCCCACCAGGGATCAGCTCTACCGCTCGTCTTCCATGACTCCTCGTGAACCAGGGTATCCTTCAGTTTTCCACTGCTGAGACCCTTCCTTTCTCAGGGGGTGTGAGAGGTCCCAAAAGTCCCCTGCCTTGCCCGACACTGTACGTGTGTCATTGGAGGGCTGGTGTGTGCATAAATCTCTGGGAAGGGGGCAAGGACCACCTTGCACGTGTATGTCCTAGGGCTCTTCCAGTGGCACAAGATGCTGTGACATTCCTCTAACTCTCTGGCTATCCAAGCAGGGCTGAAAGAAGCCTCACAGATGCTTTAAATCAAAAGAGCTGACGAACCAGGGCTTTGTGATGCTGTGAATGCTACTGGTGAGGTTATGTTGGCTGGAGCCCAGAGTATTGGGGAAGATCTGGTAGATCTGTGTTATCTGAGGAGTCTTACACAGGGGTATCGGCCAAAACAAATTTACCAAGCACAGTGAAGCGATCCTGTCAGAAGGGATGGCTAAAATATTTTGTTCTGTTTTTGTATTTAGCAAGTGATACATGTGGCTTTTTCTTTCTTACTTTTTTAAATTCAGTGACATTGAGTTGGTTTGTTTTTTTTTTTTTTTTTTGTTATAACTGCATTTGGACTAATTTCATTACTTGTAAAGTAAAAATAAATGTTTTTCCCCTGTTTTACATTTTTTGTTTTAAATTGTTTTACATTGCTTTACTTTCCCCTGCCCCTGCAGGGAAGAGAGAGAAAAACAAACCACAACAAAAAAATCCCAAATAAAAGGCCACCACACTCAGGTCATTGTTTGGTGAAACATCAGAAGTTTCAGTGAATTCCTCCAGCACTTTCAGAGCTGGAAACAATCCTTTGAATACCCATGCTGTGTTTATTTGTACTAAAAAAGAAAGTGGATGTGGTTTGAGAAGAGAGTATTTCATTGTTGATATGTCTTTCTAGATGTTAATATTGTTCAAGAAAAGAAAACGTTTTCTTCCCTGGCAGCATTTGTTGCCAATGCCTTTCCCACAAATCTCTCTTTTCAGGTTCACAACAGTATTGTGATATTATATTCACTGTCTTAGCCATTCAGAATTAATCTAAGTTTACTAGCATCGAGGTAAAATACAGCTGACCCAGATTCCTTGTTTACTTTGTTCTAACAGCACGAAAAGGACCTTAAATTGTGAATAAACAAATTACATTTGCATCTCTTTTACACAGGCAAAATTGGGTAAGACTTCATTTGAAAGAAACAGTATAAATAGCTCTTTTTTTCCCCATCCCATGCTCACTATTCAAAATCACAATTTTACACATTTTTTTCTAAAAGCCCATGCACGTTCGGATAATAAAAGTCCAGTAAATAAGCATCTCCCAGCCTGATTTCTCCATGACTGTGATTTGTGCTGAATAACAAATGACCCATTTCATTAAGCCTGTTGCCACTGACCGACTGACAAGATGGTAAATATTATTGTTAATGCAGCATACCATGGTGATACTAGGAGGGCAACACCGCTGAAAAGCATGAATACAATGTACAGTCTGTCTGGTAAATGGCCAAGGGGTAATCTTAGTCCTGAAATCAACTGCATTTGAAAAAAAAGAAGGAAAGAGAAAGAAGAATACATTTGGCTTTGCAAGATCCTGAGTATTTCAGGAAGGGGGTTCCCCGTGCTGATCCTTTCAGACAAGTTTGAAATCTAAAGTAGCGCATAATAAGAAAAGAAGCATTTGTGTTTCTCTATCAAAGTACCACAGAAGCACAAATGGGAGTAAAGCCGAGACCACCCATGGGGAGAGGGTCCTCGTTAGAGCGGCTGCCAACTGACCTGTAGACCAGAGGGTGGCTGTTGCTGAGGCGATGGGACGAGGGCTGAGCTGGGTGATCACGTTCCCTGTTCTAAACAACCCTTCACGGTAGGAGTTCATAAAACATGAATTTCCTTTTCTTTCCTTTTTACTTTCTTGCTTGCTTTCTTGCTTTCTCATCTTTTCTGGAAAGCTGTTGTGGTTTAACCCCAGCCAGAAACTCAGCCCCACGCAGCTGCTTGCTCACTCCTCCCCAGTGGGATGGGGGAGAGAATCGGAAGGGTAAAAGTGAGAAAACTCATGGGTTGAGATAAAGACAGTTTAATAGGGAAAGGGAAGGCAAAAGCCGCACATGCACAAGCAAAACCAAACCAGGAATTCATTCATCACTTCCCATGGGCAGGCAGGAGTTCAGCCATCTCCAGGACAGCAGGGCTCCATCACATGTAACGGTGACTTGGGAAGACAAATGCCATCACTCCGAACATCCCCCCCCTTCCTCCTTCTTCCCCCAGCTTTATATGCTGAGCGTGACATCAGCTGAGCTGGAATATCCCTTGGGTCAGTTGGGGTCAGCTGTCCCGGCTGTGTCCCCTCCCAACTCCTTGTGCCCCCCCAGCCTGCTCGCTGGTGGGGTGGGGGGAGGAGCAGAAGAGGCCTTGGCTCTGTGCAAGCACTGCTCAGCAGTAATAAAAACATCCCTGAATTATCAGCACTGTTTGCAGCACAAATCCAAAACACACCCCCATACTAGCTACTGGGAAGAAAATCAACTCTATCCCAGCCAAAAGCAGCACAAAAGGAAAAACTTAATCAAATTCTTTTTATGATATGATGTTTGATCTGACAGTGATACAAGGGAAGCAACAGAGGGGGGATGAGGTTGGATACAGAGCTTGACCAGCATAGACATACTTGAAGATGTTGGTCTATCAAGCTCCTGCTATTTCAGTTTCCTAATGTTTCAAAATTTCTTTGAGAGGACAGTAATGGCAAAAGCCAGCGAGGACGTGAAATCATCTGGTAAGCATGCCTAAAACATAAAAGCTAAGCTTTATCTGAGGTAGCAAATTGGGAGTCAGGCAAAATGTCAGCAATTTTGGTTATGGTTACAAGCGTGGCAAATCAGACATCCTGCGAGTGACATGTAATCGGTGGTGCTTTCAGTGCTGCCATCGGTACCTGGAGAGGCCATGCACGCTACCAGCCCTGTAATTGCGGAGGCTGTTCTGGCCCTGGCCCAGCTGGCTATTCAGAAGGCTTTGTAGCAGCTCACAAACAGCCCAAGTTCAGACTTGCCCGCTCCCTGCGTTCAAAGAGGCTCTTTCTTCTGCTGCTGAAATGCCCCTGGACGCCTCTGATGCGCTGCCTGCCAGGGATGCACAGAGCAAGCAGCGGGGAGGGAGCCCAGGAGCAGGGTGCGAAGGTCCCAGGGGGGAATGCAATTTGGGCTCCCTCCCCCAGCGCAGCTCCTGGCGTATGGATGTACTTGACATCTTCGTGAAAGGAAAAAAAAAAACCCCACCTGTATGAAATAAAAGCGAGCAAAAGAAAACAGCAACAACAAAAAGGCGTTGGGTTCCATTTGCCCCAAAACAAAGCATTCTCTCCCAGTTGAGCATTTTGTTAGAATCACAACTCCGTATGAGTCAGGGAAGCCTGTAGGGAGAAACTCTCAGACACACAGCGCTTGCCAGCTTTATGTGCCTTGGAAACAAAGAGTCCCAGGTTTTCAGACGTGTTTGTAGAATTTTTGGAGCCAGCCTTGTTTCCCCTTTGCCCTTCACACTTCAAAATATACCCAGAGCCCCCTTGATAGTCCAGGTCACAGTGACCCTACAACATTGAATAAGGGATATCAGCTGAGGGATGGCTCACAGGAGCAGCTGAGGGAACTGAGGTTGTTTAGCCTGGAGAAAAGGAGGCTGAGGGGAGACCTTCTCACTCTCTACAACTACCTGAAAGGAGGTTGTAGTGAGGTGGGGGCTGGTCTCTTCTGTCAAGTAACTAGTGATAGGATGAGAGGAAATGGCCTCAATTTGCGGCAGGGGAGGTTTAGATTGGATATTTGGAAAAATGTCTTTACTGAAAGGGTTGTCAGGCATTGGAACAGGCTGCCCAGGGAAGTGGTGGAGTCACCATCCCTGGAGGTATTCAAAAAAGCACGTAGACAGGGCACTTCAGGACACGGTTTAGTGGGCATGGTTGGTGGTTGGACTCGATGATCTTAAAGGTCTTTTCCAGCCTAAATGATTCTATGATTCTAAGAACCAGTGAAACCACAGATTTCATAATCAACTCTAGCTACAAAGGAGCACAGTACAATTCAGGTGGGTTGCCAGGGGGGACGGGGGGTGCCAGCGCCTTGGCATGCATGGAGAGGGGTCTGCAGCAGAGTGGGGCAAAATGTGGTGGTTTTGGCTCACTGGCACACTGAAATATGGTCAGGGAGTGGGAAAAACTGTGGAGCTGGAACAGGAGGAGGAGCCTTTTCAGATATTTAGCAACACAGCAAAGACAGGAAAATGTGCTTTGGGCAGCACCCTATATGTAATTCAATCTGAACACTAATTTTCCTTTGTATTGTGCTATGCTGTTCATGTTAGTTCATTAATGAAAATCGTCATTTCTAAGTGGAAGGTGAAAAGTTTCATCTTTGAATCACAGAAATGAAATGCTTTTATGGAATTTATGTACTCTTCCTTTTCTCACGCCTTGGCTGTAGCCATTTTCAGTCTGCTGTTCCAGTTATCAGTGAATCCACAACTAATTTGTTTTTTGGTCTTGGTTTTTTTTTTACTTTTTTCTATCCTACTCTAGATCAGAAAATTACAGCAAGCTTGTGGAGAGATGCCCAGAAGGGTTGTGCAGGTTATGGTGGAGGACAGCTGTGTGTGGATTGAGCAACTCTACTGCAGTAAATAGTCCTGTGGATTTCAAGGCAAGTGAACTGTGACAGCTAAGAAAAAAATGCTACTGCTAAAGCAGGTGTTTGAGGCAGGCATGTGAATGAGTTATGACTCAAAGAAGGTTAGCTGCAGCGCACTGGGTTTGCACCTGGCCAGCTGACAGTGCCTAAGCATTGCTGGCTGATGTGCCAAAATGCAGGATAAACTCTTGACGGCTGTGTTGGACGGGGCAGTGATGCCTCTGCAAGGAGACCTGCAAACACCTTGCTGCACAGCCCTCCTCCCAATGAGCTCCTTATCAGGGGGAGGATTTCCATTGTTAGAAACAAATCACTTCGAATGCTTGCACAAAACATTCAATCTCTTTCCTCTCATTACCACTGACTATCTATTTCCCTGTGGTTTGTGAAAGGCTTTGTAAGTAACTCTCCAGCACTGTATTTCTCATCAAACATTACTTTAGGAAGAGAGGAAACCACTCCTTGAAAAGGCAAGTTTCAAAGCAGGGCCTGATGTTTCTCTTCACTTTTTCTTTTGACCACTCAGCAAAATACAATAAAAACAATCTTAAGGAGAGAAGCTGTTAGGAACTATTTTCAAAACCTGTGGTAGGAAAAGACTGCTGAGAGCATGACAGGTAGGCATACCTTTTTTCAAACTATTAATGTGTTTGAGATGAGGACAGTAACCTGTTCTATGTTTCTGCGCCCCCAAATTTGGATAGTGAGCTCCGTGATGCTGGGTAATGAGCCATTGCGGGGCTGACACTGGTTATGCTACACACCACAATTCGTACAGTAAAAAGCAAGGAGATGTATAAGGACTTTCTCATCCAAAAGGACTGCTTTTCCTCCCGCTGGATTTGGATACTAGTCATGATGATCCACTTATTTGTAACCTCTGGTCTCAATTACTGTAGTTCACCATACCTGGGCACGAAACCTCTACCCTTAAGAAAGCCACGGCCAGCTCAGCAGCAGGTTGCTCAGCAGCAGAAGTGGTGGTGATCCCATTAGCCGTCGCCACGTCCTCATTCCCAGGCTAAACCCAAGGTTTCCCCTTGTTCCCATGGCGAGGGCTCGAGCAGTGCCCACCACCCTGTCACCCCACCATCACAGCTTTGCTCTGCTGGGACAGCACAGGCACAAGCCCCATCTTCAAGAAAGGAGAGGTAAATATAATCTCCATATGTATGTTTTGCAATTTTTAAATGCATACCCGATGTGACAGCATAAAATGGTTGTGGGAGGTGGGAGACACAGGCTCCTTTCAACTGGAAGGAAAGAATATGCTTGGATTTTTAACAAATCCGGTATTTTTTTGCCTACACAAGCACTAGGTGGTATGTTACGTGGGCGATAACATATGATGCAGTTGCCTTTGCACTTTAAAACATTCTGCTCACCAGAAAGAGAGGTCTTGAAAAATTCCCAAGCCCTTCAGCATGCCTGCAAAACTGCATGAATATCTTTTCATTTGAAACTAGGGCAAATTATAAAGACAAATATCCACGTGTTTAGTGAAAAGTTGGTATCTAAGAAGTTTTGCAGGTGGATGAGCTAGATCAGCTGCTGACACCTGAATCTTGGGTATTAAAATAATGGATCTGTTATTTGGTAACTCACAGCTGTATTTTTCTTAACTTTCATGCCATTTCACAATGTGAAGCAGAATTGGCTGGGTGCCAGACTTTATGACAAGCTCACACCAGAATATTGCTATTTGTCATAGCTCATCTTGGCATACAGGTCTGAGTGAACACTAAGTAAAAGCATAATTTTTAAAACTGTGGCTTAACAAGAATGGAATAGTTCTTCTCCTAAAGAAGAAAACATAAGCAAAAAAAGAAATGGTGATATAGCTGTTTGTATCAATCCCCAAACAATTAATGCTGTCGCTCTGAAACACATGTAACCCTCCCATACTTTCTGTCTAAGTTTTAGAAGGACATCTAATGGAAAAGTGCAATGAAGAGCTCAAAAACTGTACAGTTAGTGAGTAATTATACAATCACAGTTGCAACACAATTCCTGTTAATTGTGTTACTGTCTGTAATGCCTTTTTAGCACGTGATGCATAGTTATTCTGTACACTTTTCCCTAAGAAACACAAAGCATTTCTTTGCCTGCCAGCATGTATCTTCTGAATTATCTCTCCGCAATGAGTAAGAAAGATGAATATAAACCTCCCGTTGAGGTTTCCAGATTATTTCATACCATTTAAAATTCATTCTCTATGCATTTTCCTTTTTTTATCTCTTTAGATCATCTCCCATTCAGCCATGGTGCCTACTAACAATGAAGCCACCTGTTCCCTAAATTAAAGAGGAGCATGGCAACAAGTATGGGTAAATTTAGTGGGTGGAACGCCAATATAGCATCACAGCACCCATGTCTCTGTCTTGATACAGGCTCTGGACAACATCCATTTCATATGTAGTTAACCTCTGTGCAATCCAAATGGTGCCATATGGGATTCCTGTGTATTACTTGGAAACAAATAAGACATAGGATACACAGTACTGCAGAACAGCATCCTTCCCCAGTAATACACTTAAGATTTCATAGTGAGGACGCAGGATTCTAGCCTGCAAGTGCTGAGATGTGACAGATTCACTTCAAAACCATGCATATTGACATGGGCTTCTTATACCAAGTTCTAGCACCCAATTTTCTAGGAAGTAATCCTAAAATAACTCTTTCTTTTTCACTTTCTTCAATTTCCTTTCCTTCCTACTCACCTGTCTCTACCTGTTTCTTCAATTCCTAAAAATATGCATAATTTTAATAATTTAGTCTGCCTTTCTGCTTTAAGCACATCTTCTGTTCTTTCACGTCTTTGT
>VYZV01007792.1:0-41030 GCA_013401275.1 Pandion haliaetus | reverse complement strand
GAATGCCCTCATCCTTCTGCTTTCTTTCCTTTCAATGATTTCTCATGGTCTGGTATTTTCCCATGTGTACCTATATTTACTCCTGTATCACCTAGTTCATCTCAGGTTCTTTCTGTTTTTTTTTGTTCTCAGTGGTTTTCACTCTCAGAGAGACACTTGTGCCACCTTCTCAATTTTTTTACATTTTTTTCTCTCTGCTTTTTAAAGCATCTCCTCTTCTCATTTACAATCCCTTTACATTACTCCTATCTATTTTTTGTGCTTCTCTAAATCCGTTTCTTTTTCTTCCTCACCTCTACAACTTTCTGCTTTCTAAGTTTTTCACATTCCTTTCATTCTTCTCACACATTCCCCACGTTGAGACAAAGCTGTAGCTGAGAATTGAAGCTACCTGAGAATATCTGCAAACAGCATTTTATTCAACTTTGTGAAAGCTAGTTTCTCAGGGAGATCGATAGTTGTGGTGTACTCGTCATACTAATACTAGTACTAACTGCAGGTGTTATGTACAAAATCCCCATTTTCACTGCACAAATGAAGCTCATTTTCTTGTATAATTGTCTTTTTTTTTTTCCTCTGCAGGTTTACTAAAGATTTATGTTTTTTAAGTAGCCATTGTCCAAATAAGTGGTAGTTTGTTTGAAATCATCTTTCCTCTTTGCCCATATTGGCTGTTTTATCTCTGCAGACTTTTATGTACTGACAATCAAGTTTTCACTTACACGTATTGCCCTACAAACTTGTAATCTCAACAAGCTTAGCAGGACCGGGAGAATTAGTGCAGTATCTTTTTTTTTTTCCCCCAGCATAAACATTAAACTTTTATCTTTTTACTTCCAAAATATATAATAAATACAGCACTGGATTATCCAGTCATACAATATTATTCTCCCGATTCTGACTTTTTTCCTTCTCCTTAGTGAGAATTTTTTTTTCCTGACTACAGCTGTGATGCCCTATTGAACGCAGCACTGTGCTTCAGTAAGGCTGCTTTGACTGTAAAGGAGAACAGAGCCCAGCTCAGAATTATTATTCTGCATGATTTTTTCTCCTGTCCTTTATTATATATCCCTTCAATAGATCCTTTGCTTTTCTGCTTCAAGTCCTACTGGTCCTTCCCTAGCCATCCTGAACATCCATTGCTCTCTGCGCCATTTCATGATGTTTCATCTGAGCTGAAGACAGACTGATGTCTCCCCTGCAATTCAGAAAAAAGCAAAAAAAAACCTAAAAGAAAAATACATAGCTTGCATCAACCTTTCCTGCTTTTATAGTTACCAAGGGTATGGGATGGTATGCCAGTATCCACAGATAAGTATTTCTGCGGCAGTGCTGGACTAAGTGGAATAGGTAGGCTTGATGAGACAGGGAGGCTTCACCCATGGGTTCTTCTTACGTACAGAGTAAGACAGGTACAGACACGCACACAGGCTCAGGTTCCCTCTACATACAACCTAGTTCAAAACTAAACTAGCGGTAAAGGCCTTTTTGGCCAACGAGGAGAAGTATCTTCCCTCCAGGTCCACATCCCAAGACCGCTGCGTAAGATAAGTGAAATCTGCTGTCCGATGGAAGTACTTGAACCCCACTGCTTGAGGATGGCAAGTTTAGATGTTGATTTTCAGACATCTGAACTTAGGTACAGTGGCTAACTTTAAATGGGTCACCTTCCAAATAGTAGCTCACTAACATATTCATATATTGAAGGTACTGCTACTTTATTTTCTTCTATTACTGAATAATTACTCCTGTGTTTTGCATGGGACAAGAACACTCCAGGTCCTCGTGTCTGAGCCAACTCCTGGTACGCTGCTATGTAGTTTTATCTTCAGTGACACGGAAGAGGAAAAGAGTTAAGAGCAAGCCTTCTCCTCCCAGCCCTATCCCTTTCTTCTTTCCACCAAGAAAGGGGACCTCAGCCTCAAACACGCTGTGCAGATCTCTTGGTTCCCCAGGTAGGCTTTCGCAACGTGGGCCAACTCATGTGTGCTTAGAGGTGGCTTTCCAAGGCAATAATGCCGTAATGCTGTGCCTCTCTCCTATTGCCCAAGCCCATCCTCTTCACTGTTCGACTTCACCCAATCATTTTATCCACTTGGGATTTGGGAAAATAAGAGGTGGATGCAGAGCTCTGTTTTTATTGAACAGCTATTCATATTGGGGAGTGTTGTACGCTCCTCCATCACACAGGATTCACATTAAATTCAGTAACATAAAATAGTAAATTGCACTAACCCAAGTCTTGCCATTGAAGCAACTGCCAATTTGCTTAAATCCTTTTACTCCTCATACTTAAACAAGCAATACGCAGTTTTTACATTATGAGAAAAGTTTACTCCAGAGTTACAGATATACAGAAATATGTATGACTATAATATATATTGTAGTTATCAGATTTTACAATAGTTTTCCAGTCATTTCAATATTGGAATATACTGTCAGAAACAATGTAACGTGGAAGTAATGAATGTTGCATTTGAAATATTGGTCTTGAAGAAGAAATGTCAAGAATATATGCAGCCATCTGGGCTTTTATGCTCAGGTATTGGTCAGTGGTTAGGGCTGGTCAAAAGGAAAACTCATATTTACAAAATATTTTAAAGTTATTTTCATTTTAAAAATACCCTTTTTTTCCCCACACAGATTCATTGCACCATCAAAACTGATCCTGGAAGTGAAAATTTTAGCAATGAGTTAGGAAAATTACTCTTTGACATCCTCAGTTCCTATTTGCTTGCAGAGAGTCATTTACTGAGTGTTGTCTGGGTCAGTTCACAGGATGAGCAAGCTCCAGGTACTGGTGATAAATTTTCTGTCTGCTTATCTCTGGAACAGTGAGGAGGTGCTGCAAATGTTGCCAGTTTATCTGAAATTTTGCTTCACAGTTTAGTGTCAGATTGCCACTAGAATTCCCTGCTTGCTTACCCTCCTCCGTAGTAACTTGACCTCTAAGCAGACTTGATTTTAAAAAGCTAAGATATTGCCAATAGTATATGAAAATCTAAAAGATAACTGAAAGCTGAATGGTTTCAGTAATTGGAAGTTGTCAACTGGTGCTACAGCTCTCAAAAAAGCAGTCTCAAAACCAAAGACTGTAAGAGTTGTTTTTGAAACTTTGAATTACTTTTTGTTTTAATGTTTTTGAATTTTGGATTTTTAATGAAATATTTCACAAGTTAGAAACAGCTCTGAATGTCACTCACTGACAATGTTCTTAGGAAGACAACACAATTTTGCCATCTTTGAAAGCCAATTGCTCACTTTTGCTGATGTCAACAAGACAGTTTCACAAGATTCACCAAGATTAAGCGGTCATCTGCATGTTTACTGGATTTAAGAAAGATTACTACTTCTTGCTTGAAGTGTGTTTTCAGACATATGTAAAAGAAATGTGTGGTCCTTCTTCCATGAGCACGCAAACATTTCTGTTGCTGATATTCAGCTGCTACTAATTTTTTTTTTTTTTTTTACCTTTTCTGCTTTTTTTTTTTTTCCCCCCCCGATAGGCAAATTCTCTCACTTAAAAAAGTGATTTGTTTTATTTTAGGATGTCCTTCATTTTCAGTGACCTTTCCCCCCTCAGCATACATGTATTTATGCTGCAGGTTTTGCATTCTCCAAGCTCAAGATCTTTAGGTTGATATAGTTCATACAGGTAGAGCAGGCACGAAAATAATCCCAAAATTTGCCATTCGCGCTAGTGTCATGTGCAATGTTGTGTTACAGATACAGTGCTTTTCTGTTTCAGATTCTCTAAGCCTCTGTACCATTCAGGAATGGCTGAAACCTTTAGAAATGGGGAAGCTGCTTACTTGTAATTCTTCTTACTCTGAGAAAGTCACTTTCCAGGATTCTCATTCAAATATGCCATTTGCCTCAGTGTAGGGAGGTTATAGTTTTAGATGCCCTTCCCTTATGCCTTCATCTTCATTTTTCTGAGTCCCAGTTGCTGATCACCTTAAATTAGCTTTTCTTTTTAAAACAATTTTAGATCTTTCCTAGTCAAAGGAAATGACTGGAATGCTCACCAAGTTGCAACCGGACATATAACAGCCTCTGGAGACGATATAGCTAATTTTCTACTCTAGCATGGCTCTTAAATGTCAGAAAGATTTAAGGGGACTCCTTACCCTGCTGTGGAACTGATGCTGGAAATAAGAAATTTCTGGGAACGGACCGGGACATTTAGTACTGGGCTGGGCCATAATTCAAGGTTGCCTGTGCACTGTTTTCCAGTTCAGTCCTAATCAAACAGGAGGGCCAATCCTGCCTGAGTCATAACTTGGGAATGTAATATCTATACTGTATATATCTACTATATACCTAATAACTTCCAGAGCAACTCTTCAGTGTAGTGGGCTGGAGAACAGCAAAGCTAGACAAAATTTTTATTCACCCCTCCATGCCTTCATAGCAATCAAGATTATCTTCCAAAGACAAAGTCAAGCAGGATAGCATCTCATGAAAAATAAAAATTTCAGAAACCTTAAAAAATTTGCACACTTATGAACCAGTGTCACATTTTAATCTTTTTTTCTCCGAGCTAAAGCTAAACACTTTCAGCAAGGACCATGCGAGGTGTTAACTGCATGACCTTTTACTTCACTTAAGGGCATGTCTACCCAACACACTGGAAGGATCTACCCCTGCTTTAGTTCAGAGTTGTAAGTCAGATCTTCATCTTTCTAAATGATTATAATCTATTTCCACATCGTGTTTCAAAATATGAATGCCTAACATAGAGAGTGAACTGGAGAGGGTTTTTTGTCTTGTTAAAGTCAGGAAAAGTTTTGTAATTGATTGTCATTTAAGGAAGCAATTACTACAGTTCCTAGCAACCTCGCTAGGAACTCAGTATTACAGAAAATCAGTTCAGGTATTAACATGGTTTTAAGTCAGCAGCTAATATTATTTCCTGTGTTTGGAAACATGACATTTCAGTCTACTTCTCAACCTACTGATAGAGCTTTGTATCAGCTGATGCTTGCATGATCCAAATCTTATTCTTCAGTAGGAATCTAAAGTCTAAAGACCTTTCCTAGGAGCCAAGCCCCCTCCAGCCCAAGGGACATAAAACCATATGAGAAGACATAGACTTTCTTCTCCAAACAGCTGAAGACGTGTTAGTGTTCCTACGTATGTAGGGTGCCAACTGCAAATGAATAAAATACTTAAAAGTGGGATTGTCACATTTTCACATATGGTTAGGTTTGTTATCATAGTTTTTTAATTCCAGATAATGGCAAGCGCATACATAAAACTACAGCAAATTTATTGAGCTCAGCTTTGCTAGTGTTTTTATAGCTAAGGTAATGTCACCTTCTCTTTTTCAGAGTTCTTCGTGTGATCCTACATACATTTCTAAATACCAGAGACTCTCACATGAGACACAAATCCAGTGAAACCAAGCTTCATCAGAAGCATTGGCCAGTCTTTTTGTTGATGCTCTTGCCATTTGCTTCACCTTCCCTTTGCTGTTTCAGCAAACATTTACAAAACCCTCACACCAGCCTAACCTAAGCCCAGGCCTAAGTTTACAGCTATTTCCTAAATGGGTACTGCCAACTTCTTACACTAGGAGTTTGGAAAGCAAATTATGATGATATTTGAGCATAACCAAAATTCTCATCCTGTAATTTTTGTTTGCCCACAGCAGAGGTACCTGAACTCCAACTAAAAGAGCACCAGACTTCAGCACCATGACCTTGATACACACTGAGAATTAAAAACACTGTGAGGGTTTTAGATCAGCAGTACCTGGTATTAGTGTCTCTGCATCTCAAAATTAGCTAATGCTGGTGTGCCAGGTATCATTTCAGGCTGGCAGCAATTATGGACATGTTTGTGTTGCAGTCCTGACAAATTTAAAACAACCTCTAAAACTCAGCACAGAATTTTGTACCTATATATGTTTGAATCAAAAAATGTGCAAGTAAACATCTGTTGCAAATACACAATATTGAATTCAGGAACAAATGTGTCTACTAATGACCTCCAGATTCTATTATTTTGCATTTGAAAACGGTGAAGTCACAATTAATTGCAGACATAGTCTGCAAGTGCAGTTCCTGGTGATGGATTGTGTCTAAAGACTGCTTGTTTCTGCAGGTGTCTATACCATCTCGTGGAGAGAGACAGGGAGACAGAGAAAAATTGTTAGATTCTCACTGCTACCAAAGCATATGTGGAAGCCCATTGAAGTCTGTTCTGTGTTGCTTTTCTCTGCTTCTTTTGATGCTGTGCAGAAACCAGTAGATGTGGAGTCATGGAATCAGAGCTACAGGGACTCCTGTAATGTTGGACTCACAACAACACAAAGATTGGACTGTGGTAACAGATCAAAATACTGAGCTCAAGGTATTTTATGAATGGCTAGAGGATGCTCCTGTTTACTTCTAGCTCAGACCGTCTTTGGTTTTACACACCTAATTTTGCTTTGTTTTGTTTTAATGTCACGGACAGCTTACTTTGCTCATATGGGTAGTCCTTTCGAAATAAATATAACTGAATAAGCAAGACAAATAAGATTTTATAAGCCAGCAATAACAAATATATAAAATGCCAACTAGCCAGGGAAAAGCCTAGGCTAAATCAATTTCTAACATTTAGGAAACACTGAAGTCCTTGCATAAAATTAAATATTCAAGAGAATGATTTGTGAATATGTGCCAAGATGTTGTGACTATGGCCATGAAGTATGAAATGTTGCCTGTACTAAAGAAATGAGTCACCCCAGGCCGAGTACCAAGCTGAGGTACCCACCTCTGGGCTGGGGTGCATGGGGCAGCATGACCTACGTGCCATGGGTACTGCATCACCCCCAAACTCGTGTTATTTACCTGGACCTCTACGGTGACTCATGCTGGTTGACACTGATATTCTGTGAAGGCTTAAGAAATTAAACCCCTGGTCTTGCATCTCCCAGGCTAATACATTGACTTCAGTTTTTAACCTTTGTATGGAGATCAGTATGTGCTTTTTCATGAGCAACAGGACTTAACAGTTAATGAAAAAGGCGGCAGAAGAATGCATTTTCTCTGTTGTGTTGTGGCTTCCTCATACATAGTTCCTAGAAGTACATCCTGACCATCTATGGCAGAAAGCAGCTTCAAACTATCTGCAAATCTTTATGATTGTGAGGCACACTAAATTGATAATAGATTTATTGCAAACTGAGGTAAGTGTACAAAGATCCATGAAAAACAAAACAAAAGAAACCACCCCCATAAAGGAGTGCCTCTAGTTCCTTTTTCCTGTAGGACAGATGATAGGTGTTTTAAAAAAATATATTACATTGGCTATCTACCCTGAGCATCTCCAGTTGAATGGGCAGACTGCAGAATTAGAGATGTGATACCACATCTTCTTTCCTTCCCTTATTCACAAAGTCATCAGTGAGGATGGGGTGTAAATTTAAACTGTCACTCTTCCAGCACCTTCCTAGTTGTGCTACAACTTTAGCATTTAAGCACTGTGTGCATCGCATTTGTGAGCATAAAATAATCTGATCTTGCAGTTTCATCAGTCTTAAGAACTACTAGGAGGGAAGTGGACAACACTGTATAACAAACCTCATTGAAATGCAGGAGGTGTATTGAGGTTCCTAATTCTATTACAGCGTGGATAATGAGTGCATTTGTGTTAGTCAGCTTCCCATTTTGAGGTTAAACAAATCCGTGAATGGAAATCTGGGTGGCAGCAGAAAGAGGTACTACAGATGATGATGCAGGCAGACAAATGCCAGGACAATGTTTCTTAAGAAAAACACAAACGCTAACCTTTGCCCACCTTCCCATGAGTTCCCACTAGTTTGGAATCTACATGTATGTTTGAACGGTTTCTGCTTTTCCTGAACGCTTTCATTCAAAAGCTTGGTGTGGAGGCTCATGTGATACATTTATCCCTGTGTCTGACCCTTGCTAAATATGCCTTATGTGGAGAGTAGCTGAATAAGCCCCATTGCATTTTTTTCTGTTTCTTTCTGTATTAATATACCTCACTGCCCCCAGAGCTGCCATTTACGATGATTACCAGATTGAATAACATACTGTATTTTCTCTAGCAGTGCCACCACGGGATTTTCCCCGCTGATTTGATTAACCTACCATACTGCTATTAAATTAAAACAAAAAACCCTTTTAGATAATAATGCAACCTGAGTTTCAGGCCTTTAGCCATTGTGCCATCCATCTGTCGTTTGTAAGAACCACTTTCCCTGAAGGGAGATGGTGTGTTGAGACTGAATCTACCACCTGCCACTTCGCTCAGAAGAAAACCCCTTTCACTCCTTGCTATGAATCAATACTATTGGGGCAGAGAAAGCTTTATAGAAAAACTAAGGATTATGCGATTAACTGGTTTGGCTTTCTGAGGACTAATCTTCATAAGTAAGCAGTGGGATATCAGGATGCATAGAGCAGAGGAGCAGGAATATTAGTAATTTTTTGTTTCTGCTTGCCTCCAACAGTCTAAGACACATGGTCATCCTACAGTTCTGACCATGATGTTACGTTTTTTCATGACTACCATGCTTGCTAGCTGTGTCAGTGCTGCTGGGAGCATCACACAACTATCAATTTCTACACTGGTCCACCTATGAAAATGCAACACAACAGACCGTTATAAAGTGTTTTGGTAAATCCTTGACATACAACATGATGGCTTGGCATGAATAGACATCACAGAGGGTTAGCAGTTACCTGGAATGGGGCTGCTCTTGAGGGAACTTAACTTGCTGATATTTAATGAGATTTCTGTAAGGTTTTAGCCATGAATCCTCCAAGGCTGAGTGGTCTGTAAGTAAGACTGTGCATGAGTTGTACTCATGGAGAGGAATAGCTTTGAATTAGGAACTCTATCACTGAGACAAAATTTAATTTTGACTCTGTGATGATGTGGCACACCTTTGCCCGTTCTTCACTAAAGTGACGTCAAAACTGGCTCTACCTCACCTTTGTCAACCCATTTCCTTAAAACCTTAATTATTTAGGTAGCTAAACATATAAAACAGATAGATACTGAACATTTTTAACTTGTTACATTTACTAAAATGATATAATTTGATGAATCATCTCTAAGGTACCATTCTCTAAATGCCATTCCAATCCATTCAGAATCACTGGATAAATTTGTATCTTGGAAATATCTTGGTAAAAAAATGGAATTAAATATTATATAGAAACTTATCACTAAGATATCTGTTGAATAGTCTGCATTAATATGAGGCGGGATGCAGAGAGGCCCTCATTTTTTGGCCTAACATTTTGGCTTCTTCACCAGTCCACCTTAACTTCCTCATCAAAATTACCAAAAAGGAAGAAATTCACCCAACAGCAGATTTTCTTTGCTCTTCTTGCTGTCTGTAATTTGAGAAAATATATTGGATTAGTCAGATTACTAGAGTGATTTTTTTATGTGAAAAGCCTATTTCATTAATTCATTTACTGTAAGGCCTAGCTTAATAACAGCTATTTTTTAGCCTCCTAAATCAGCTAAGTGAATAATCTACATGCTAGTGGAAAACAACTGTTAGGTGAGCTGAGTTGCTCTGTAGAAGTGCTTATTGCTTTCTGTGAAAAAAGTTCAGGGGTCCTGACACTGGGACCTCATGAAGTGCTTAAAATTACTTGGGCTGAGCCTAAGCTGGAAGCCAAAAGGGACATACGATGCTAATGGGGTCTGAGCTCTTGAGCAGGCTACACAGTTTTTCCCAGATACTGGATTCAGAAGATGCAGGAAACCTAGATATTTCAATGCTGACAAAGATTTAGCATCAAGAAATCAAATGAAAATGTAAAAATAATTTCTTAAATACTGTGTTCTTAATTTCATCCAAATATCCAGCCTGGTTTTGTTGGGACAGGATGCTGCCTTCCCCCTTCTAGCTCTGCCTTGATATGCCTAACAAGAAACCAGCCCTTCCCAGAGGGAATGACAGGGCTTGTCCTACAAGTGCAAAACTGTCTCATCAGAGCCAATTTTCAGTCTCAGTTAAGAGGCTATATGTACCATGGTGGTACTGACCCATGCAAAATCCCCTGCAGAAGCCTACTGCTCACTTATGGGGCAAGTCAGGGCTGGACTCACAAAAAATTTGCACTTGCTCACTTGGCCAAAGAAATCCTTTTCACTCAGTTTCAACAGTGTAAATACATGAATTGCAGAGATGTGCCATAAATTAACGGTTTAGGTGGTTGTTTCTGCCCGCAGGGAGACAGGTGAGGTCCCTTTTTCCTGCATCATGTAAACAAATATTAAATCAGCAGTCTTTCAACTGTTGACAAACCCACACTTCAAAGTTTCTTAAAAGCTTTTTCATAAAAATAATCTCAAAATAAAGGGTTATAATGAGTTATTACTGCACCTGTTCCGATAGTCTGGGGGAAGCAGTGCAGTACTGCATTGTGTAAGTAGTCACATTGAGCAGAATAATCCCTCACACTCGAGTATATTTGATGCAGATAATAACAAGATTTTGTTATTTCAATTTAAATTAGTAGTTGCAAAGCAGCTACCAGAAAACCACATTACAAGAAATACGAGTAAACAAACCTCTGACAGAATAAAATGTTAAATTGATGTTGAAAAGTGAAGTTAATGTCCAAATGAAGAGTGTGGGAAAGTGTTCCTGTTTATATGCGACTGGTATATATTTATTTTTGTGCAGTTCAGTATAACCCTGAAGTTAGAAGCCTTTGGTTGAGCTGATTCAGAATATGTTGAGTTTTCATGCAATTTTACCTGACAACCCCAGCTGTATGTAGTTGAATATAACACCATGCAAAATCATCATCTATGGTGCCATCTCCTTTTGGCCACTGCCCTCATTCAAGCCTGAGTAAATGAACTGATACAATTAATGAAAAGACAAAGAATCACAAAATGTACTTTTTCTAATGGAATTTTACATTTATTTTCTTCCAGTATGCAGTAGGATTGGAAGAGGACTCCAGAAAACACAGTAAAAATAATTGACGTAGTAATATGCCGTAGCATCTGCTATTAAATCCCTCGTAGCAGCTGGAGAGACATGACCATACTTTTCTCTCAAGTGTAAAATGTATGTCTGCCTAAACCTGGATTATTAGTAAGGTTCTGCGGTAGAGAAGTCTATCTTAAGGATGACTTGTCTTTTCTTTTTTTCTTCAAGGTATATAAGAAGTGTCTATGGGAAGACTTTTAAAAGAAAGTGTTTCGTTTGGGGTTTTATTTGGGCTATAAATTCAAAATCCCTGTCTTAGCTATCCTTGTATTAGAAGACTCCTCTGCTGACTGGAAGATTCATAGCACTGTAATATCAGGAGCAGAAGTGGTGCCTGATTATTTGACAGAAAGAATTATCTTTACTATTCCATTTGAAACTTTTTTTTTTAAATGGTTATTTGATGTGAGTGTCTTAGAAACACTTAGGCGTAAAGATGGTCTTTGTTAAGATTAATCACTCTCTGCCCTTTGAATTACATGTTGACATGCTCACAGGCTACGTCTTTGAACCCTCCAATGAGCCCTCCAGGAGAAACCAGAGAAGCAGCATCTGGAGTTTCACATATATTTATTTAAGTTGAGGATGAGAGACGGGGACAAGAAGGGAAAACAAACAGCACTTTCTATCAAATGGCCTTAAGGGTCTTCTGTCTATATCATTTAGGAGGAAATAATGTATAGGTCCAAGGACTCTTTTAAGTACCCTCTTCAGGACCAAAATAATGAGATGTTTTGGAGTGGTCATTTCAGATGGGAAGTGGTTTGAAAAACACAAGGTGCTTGTACAGGTTTTATTGTAAAACAAGGTATATTTTATCACCACTGAATGTCACTCCAAAGAATAAGGAGAATACCATGGAGAATAAGGTAAAGTGATGTTTCTTGCTGCTATCCTGAATATTCAGGTAATGAAACAGTCACAACTCGGGGAATTATTCAGTGTGTTTTCAAAGGCAGCTTTCAAAAGCCATTTTTCCATTAAAACTGTCAGTTTTGTAATACAGTCATGATTTCAAAGCATAGCAATGCAATATTCTGGCTCAAATCAAAGACAGATTACATATTTTATGTTTACATATTCTCAAGCCTTAACACTAAAGCTGGTTGCAGGGCTTTTCTTAGAACTTCAGTGTAATAAGAAAGGAAACCACGGTAATGATGCTAAAAAGAAAACAGCGAGATGCCTCAGGAGGAGTAGTTTTCTTTAGGTCTCCAGGTGAAAACTGGAATTCTTTCCAACAGTCAGCTTTCATTTCAGCTGTAAATGTCTGGTCTAGATGTAGAAAACATACAATGATATTCTTTGATTCATATAATGAGGAGAGACAGCCTTCACAATCCTAATAGTAAGTATGGATCAATCCATGAGTCCTCCTGGCAAATAAAAGGCAACCATTTTTTCTTACACTTCACACATATAAAGTCAAATTAATCAACATTTACATAAAACCTCTGTGTCCAGTCCATCACAATAGTCTAATACAATGACTTTTTAAGAGTGGGAATTATTCCGATGCAATCACTGTAACCTCCCATAACCTCCTTCTCAGATGGGAATGCCTAATCTTTCTACCCTTGTCGTTGTTTAACCCCAGCCAGCAACTAAGCACCACGCAGCTGCTCACTCACTACCCCCCGTCCCAGTGGGATGGGGGAGAAAATTGGGAAAAGAAGTAAAACTCGTGGGTTAAGAACGGTTTAATAGAACAGAGAAGAAGAAACTAATAATGATAATGACAACACTAATAAAATGACANTGTGTGTGTCCCCCCCCCAGTTTCTTTTGCCCCTCCAGTCTTCTTGCTGGCTGGGCATCAGAAGCTGAAAAACCCTTGACTTCTTAGTCTAAACACTGCTGAGCAACAACTGACAACATCAGTGCGTTATCAACATTCTTCTCATCCCTAGCTCAAAAACACAGCACTGTACCAGCTGCTAGGAAGGCAATTAACTCTATCCCAGCTGAAACCAGGACAACCCTTCTTATATTTGTAACCATATTGTAGACAAAGGATTTTTTAAAATAAAATGTTGAAATATATATATATATATATTTCTGGGATTGAGAAAATATCCTACTAAAATAGTGGACACCATTTATTTAAAAGGAAGCTTAACCCTGGAAAGAATAAACAACAGGTTATGTGATGAAATTGCCATACATATCTAAAATGTAGATGATAACTAGCCTTTCAATTCAAGAGGTGAGATATCTACTTTCCAGAAGCAGCTGCTATCCTATCAGTAGTGAATTTCTAGTTCATTCTCCGAGCAATCATCTTTAGATAACATAATGACCTACCTCCAAGGTCCAGCCTTTGGGATATGTGTAGCAAGGAGGCCAATCTGATACAGCGTTTAGGTATTAATGTGGTAGATTACCTAAGCCATTTCCTTGGTCAAGTGAGAAGCTTCTATAAAGACAATTTAAAGCTCAAACAGGGAGACAGCCAGGCAGAACTATACTATTTTAAAATTCCCCTGGAGAATGCAATACCTACAAACTTGCAGCCTGATATGGGGTTCTTTTGAAACCTGTGTGAGAACACATTGGCTCACACCAGTAGGTTTGGATCAGACCCTAATTAGGGAGTACGTTTCACATCTTTTCAGACTCAATAATGTACCGTGGGGAGGTCCATGAGTGATTCTTATGCTCAAGCACTTTTCAGTAGGCAAGAGACCGGCGGTGGTGCTAATTCAAAGGGGTGCAGCACTGCACGTCGGCTCTCTCAGAGCAGGAAAGTGCAAACATTACAACCCTGTGACAGCTCTGAGCAATCACACTCCTAAATTCCAGATCTTGAGTGCCAGCAAGTCAAAGTCCTAGTGTTAAAATAATAGGTTGCCCTCATGCCTGCGGCTTAATAACTGAGATTGTTCTTTTACGAGGGTGGAAAAAAAAGGACCTTCTATATAAAGAGTGAGAGCAGGACTCTGCCCTAATTACAGCACATTTGAGTAGACTGTGAAATCAGCCTTCCCTCTCCCCCCCCGCCACAGGTTTGCTAGGAAATGAACAATGAATATGCTTACATTGAAGTGGATCTTTGTATTACCCAGGCTGAAGATTTTTCTCATTTATTTTTTAAACCTCAAACATGTTCTTCCCTCTCACAGGCATTTGCTCTTTCATTAGCATGTAAGAAATATCCTGTGATATTTAAAACAAACATCCATTTGAAGCTTTTACATAATATTATTGCTACTCTACCAAATCATTTTTTAAATTAAATTATGTTTCACCACTGGCCCCAGTCTGCAATGCTTCTTATCTTGTGGCTATAGTGCCATGAGAGGGAACTGGTATTTTAAAAAGCAGCTGGAAGAAAAAGAGTTAAGTCTTATACACCCCAAGCAATTATGTAGCCAGGGTTGAAAACTGCATGCCTTTGTAATATTGCTCATTTTGGTTTGAAAAAAGAAAGGTTTGAGTATTTTTGGAGGACAATCACCTCTCCAGCTTGCACAAACAAGTAGACTTACAGCATGTGAAAAATTACATTTGCATTAACCTGCAAGTGTACTTACTTGCCTTTGATCTGAGAGGGAGTAGAGAGCTTACATAGGGACTTACTCACTAGGAAGGTATGGGGAATTTCTAAGGGGAAATTCAAGCTGGAGTCTTACAGACTCAAGGTGCTTATGGGAATGCTCCTTTTTAAAGCAGACTGTGACAGCAAACTTTATAAATCTATTCAGAGCAAAACTTGCTGCTTCACCAAAAGAATTTAAAAAGAAGGAGAAGTAAAATTCAGTTTTATTAATGATAAAAAGTCTCAAAGACCATTACATGTTCAGTTGGATGTCGTTTGAATACTTCTCTTGCCAGAAGCAGTGAGATGGGGATAAATGTTTCTAACAGTACTTTAAAGTTTTAGTGTAGAAAGGTTTTGAAAAGCAGCCACAAAGAGGAAAGTAGAGGGATTTTTAAGGGAAATGTATTGTGAGGAGGAAAAGAACCACAGTTCAGGGGTGAGTGTGCAATACTGAACTGAAATGACGCCACAACTCAGGTATAAAGTTAAAGTGAGTCTACTTGAAGAATAAGCTTGAGTTGGTAAAGAACATGAGACACCCCTTATCTAAGAGGTATCCACGCTTTTAGAGGAGATAAATTAAGTTCCTCAAATTTAATGAGGAATTTTTTAAATTTGTAGCTAAAGCATAGTGATCGCACATGTATGTCATTTACTCTGAAAAAATATCACAAGTGTTGATGGTTACTTGACATTCATTGGTCTGTTTAACTAATCAATGGAGGAGGAACTGATTGAAAAGCTAATGTCACATGTGGTGGGAATACAAAATCTTTTGTTTCCTCATTTGTTTACAATAGGGGATTTCTCCGAAATGAGCTTTAGCGAACTGTAACTCTGTGTTCATCCATGTTTGAGAAGTGCCAGAAGTTTGATTCTGACTTTTTGAGGGAACATCTCTCTTTTTGGGGAGTGAAAAAGTGCAAACAGCTTCAGAGCAGAATGACTTGTTTGCATCAGAACTGAGTAAGCTCTTATTGTTCAGAAGAAATCCTGTGGCTATCAAAACACCAAAATTTGTACAGTGTTGATGGTTTTCTGTGAATGATGGGCAATCCACAGTTCTGCTGCTATAGGCTTGATATGTTTCTGTCACTGAACTACAACTATATCTTGCTAATGCCATTACAACTATAATTTTTGTAAATTGAGAAAATGTCCCTTGCAGAAAATAATGAGCTAGTGTCATGATAAGGTGGCCAGCATGTACGAAAACCGGTTAGGAAACTCTAAACTGGTGTTTATTGAAGACTGTAGGACTGGACATGTACTTCATTTAAAAAATAATATGAAATGAAATGACAAAGTAGAATATCATCATGTACTTAGACAGTGCAGGAGCACCTGATACGTGCTGTGTAACCCAGATGCCATGAAATGACAAAGTAGAATATTATCATGCACTTAGACAGTGCAGGAACACCTGATACGTGCTGTGTAACCCAGATGCCCTTATTGGAAATGCAGAGGAGGCTGCTTACTTGCAAGGGTTGGGCTGAGTAGTCCTGTCCAGTGCCAGCTTCTGGTTTTGTGCTTCTTCCCTTTGGGATGCATGCAGACAGCGGTTCTGGACAGACACTGCTAATACCTCTATTATTAATATGAAGATAAATAATATAATAGTTAATACCGAACTGTTACTATTATCAGCGGAGTTTAGTTGTGCAACTCCTTAAGCTTCTCTACTTAAAAAGAGTAACCTAAAAATAATAAGGTGTTGTCAGGCTTCATATTTATGTATGTTTTGTGTCTCTACCATATAGACATACCCAAGCCAGCTTTGAAGGGGTTTTCCTCATAAATTAGCCCCTAGAGAGCTCTGCATTACCTGATGCTTCCCTCAGTGTGTTCACAGCAGATCGCTGTGCAACAAAGCCACTTTGTCTTCTTTGTCCACAAACAAAAACTGTATGAACTCTTTCCAGCTAACCCGGTATGAGCAGAGCTCAGGCTTTGGCTAATCATTCTGTGTGGTGCCACACAGCTCTTAATATTTACTCTCTTTCTCTCAAGCAAGCTCAATGCTTTTCCTCACTATGCAGCTTCCAGTTGCAAGCACACATTGCAAGTATTTTTGTTACCTAGCTGACAGGTGCCAGGCTATACTAATCCTGAATATTGTCTTTACTAAAAGCAGGGAAAAAAATTGCTCCTTGGATGTAATATATTCTTGAGCCCCTCAAGCTTTCTTGAGCAATTAGTTCAGAGAGATTTTTAAGTACATTTCCATATGATTCCCTTTTACATGATTTAGATGATTGTTTTTTCTTGGATTTGTAGAGATCGGTGGCAATGTGCAGGCATGAGAGAGCACGTTGTACTTCCTTCCAGAAGGCACTCTGGGATGTTATTGAGGGCAACCACTTCCAATTTTCTGGTCACCTCCAGCAGATTTACCTGTGAGTGTAATGAGAAGGAATGACAACTTGGTCATGGAGCCACTTGTGCAGAGACAGTTTTAGAAACAGAAAAAATTTAGATTTTGCTTAGTATACGGAGACGAGTAGAAAATAGCTCATTAGAGATGTAAATCTAAAAATAGTCAGATGAGACAGTAAAAGAGATTAGTTGGGCTTTCAGAACCCCAGGAAATGAAGCTGGGCGTTTGGGTCATGCTGAAGACTGGACGGGTAAAATAAGTGGGTTTTTGGAAGAGTTTGTCAGGGCAAATATGGCTTCTGTGACTAAGAAGACAATCTGATGGAAAGGTCCTCCATTTGGGAGCTGAGCTTTTGTTACTTTTATGTCCACTTAGCGCATGGAAGTGTTCAGAAACCTGGTCTTGAGCCCTGGTCTAACATTCGCAGAGATCTGGAGCTTAATTGTGGTAACCCAGATTTTAAGTAAGATTGAGATCTTTGTGAGTGAAAGAAGGGCTGAGAGTGATTAACTTGTTCATGCTCATATAGCCTTTTTCTCTACAAATATTTATAGCTCTATTAGTACCACCATACCCACAATATTGCTGAATAATTGGTGAAACCTTTTTTTGTCTGGAATATATTTTGTAAAAATTCACTTTAAGCCCATCAAACTATTATTATGGCTGCGGAGATGTTTTAAATATTTCCTTGCTTTTAATTGGGGTCATTTTTCAAAATAGTTTTAATTAGCCTCATTTCTCAAAGCAAAGGAAGCTTTGCTGATGCATTCAGACCTCTGATAAAGAATAAGTCCAGTAAGCTCAGGAAAAAAAAAATCTGGAAGCTAAAATGTATGCATTAGTATGCTTTTTTTCCCCTTTTATTTCTTGCACTTATTTACAGATGATTGATTTTAACCCAGAAAATTTTCTGTTGAGCCATACATTTAATGAACAGGCTGAGAACCAGTCTTTTAAAAAACTCTTTCCATTTATGACTTTGTAGAGCCATACATTCACACGCTGGCTACATCTTGTGGTCCCAGTCAAAGAGAAAAAATTTAATTCTGGCCCACCCAGCACAGCTGTCGGTCTCCACTGTTGGGTTCCCTGTGTATCCAGGCCATAAACCTGCTCTTCGGTCTGCCTCGGCTTTGGACTGCAGTGGTTCCTGATGGGTCTGAATTTTGGGGTTGCTCAGGTGGGCTCTGGCCCCTCTTACTGCGCGTACAGCCGTCACTGCCGGTCACTGTCCAGCCCTGTGTCCTGACAGCACTGCTGGATTATGGTCTCTTTGTATGATTTGAAAAGGCCCTTTAAAAACCTGGTGCCTTGAAAATTATGGTAGATATTTGGTTTACACGCATTGCTGTTTATAGCTCATATGTGTTCAGTTATTTATTTCTCCGCTTTATTATTCTGAGTATTGAGCAAAAAATGTTTCTTAAGAGATTTAGTCCAGCTTTTTAATCCTCATCTAAAACTTGGTGGCAGCTGCAGCACTTTCTAGTCTTGGAAACAGAATGAACGCTGATTTTTAACTCCTTTGTGTATGTAAAAAAATAAGTATTTGTGCTGTAAATATTTATGCAAGGTACACAAATGATGATGGTTAGTCCTGAGGATTAGAACAGTCCTTACCTTTTTCTTCACACTATGTTCTTAAGTAGACTAATATTAATAGCCTTACATAAATAGGCAAAGTAGGAACTGTTTGCTTGATTTAAGAATAGGATGGGAAAAACTGGTCAATTATTTTCATAGCAGAGTATTAAGTAAATAATGTAAAAAATTAACAGCAGAAGCTAAACCACCACATACAAGTCTTTTTGTTTCCAAGCACAAGATTTGTTAGCGCTGTTTCATTTTTGGTAAGAGCTGCTTTGGTGGACAATTGGCATATTGACAACAGTGGGAAGATTCTGGTTTGGTTGGGAGGCTAGGCCTTTCTGAAACATATTCAGATGGAAAATTGCTGATGAGGTTTTTTTGGACAAGTTGACATGAATTAATCATGGTAATCATCAGATACCATAATCTTTGACAAATAATAATGTGATTTTTTTTTTTAAGGTGCTTTTCAGTAAAAGCAATTGTCATGGTCATAGCAAGCGTACACCATGATCTGTGTATTCTTCATGGCAATAGTTCTCTGCTGTCTTGTGGTATCATGCATTGTATGCCTGAGTGCTTTCTGTGAAAGTGTGTCCCCCATGATCTGAAAACCGTTCCTTCTCTCTCCTCTTCTCTCTCTCTCTGACCTGTATGTATGTACACACACTTACATATGTCTACAATACATGTACAAAATCCAAATAAAAATACATTAATGGAATTCTTGGCTCCTGAGACAGCTGGGATTTAACTGGAGCTTAAGTATAAAGCAGTCTTGCAAAACTGTCATGGAAATTTACCATCCAAGGCACAATTATTGCTCATAACCCTTGCCACAGTGATGATGACAAGGGTACACAATCTAGAAGGGGAAACGATGAGAAAGCATGAGCCAATTGACATATGCTTTTAATGAAATAAATGCACACTAAAGCAGATTAAAATAGTTATGGAATAACTGATATAACTGATACAAATAAGGTTGATGAAGCTTTTGGCTTCTGTAAAAACAAAGAAGGTCCAAGCCTGTGGAAAGCATATGCCTTACATTTAATACGTTGAATGTAGACAGTTGATACTTTCCAAACACAGACTGCTAAGTGCACAAAGAGCAAAGTTTAGTCAAAGTTCATTCTAAGGTCATACATTCAGTGCAACCATCAATCTGGACAACCTCTCAGTAACCTCCAAATAGTTCCAGACAAGATCTGGGATTCTTTGTGTCTCAATTAGAGCATGCAACGGTTAATTTGTTTTAAATAGGAAATTAAACAGTCATGTAAAGTGTTATATGAGGGTCATAAAATGGTTCTTGAGGTGCATTGATGAGGACTGTTTGGGATTCCTACTCCACATCTTGCTACAGCAAAGAGAAAGCGGAGTGGAACGATTGGAGAAAATGATTGCAAACTCCTTGTGGAGAAAAATAAAGAAAAAAAAAAGTCTTGACTGAGTGCTAAAATGGCAGATCTTTAAATGGTTTAATTTTTAGAGACACTGTGTCTCCATCCCACTGTCAGGAGGCTGCTTAGAACTTGTGTGCTTCTTGCACTGCAGAAAGCATGCTGCCTGTTGGAGGCTGGCAGGAGCACTGCAGGATTAGGATTCTGGCAGAAAATAGCTAAAGAAAGAAAAAGAAAGAATGAAAAGTTATGAAAAAGCAGCTGAACATGTCCTCCACACTAGCATTGGAAAAAGGGTGATAGCCTGGGTGATAAAGGGACACCGCTTGGGTTTTCAGTGATTATTTTTGAAGCTGCAGGTTCCAGAAGCGTTGGTGTTCAAACTTTGGAGAACAGTCAGAGTTGGCTGAGTGGGGAGGGTGAGAAGGACGGGTGAGGCAGGAGGTCAGTGGAGAACATAGGCAGCCTGATGGCATGATTGACATGGGACTTAAATCCAGGTGAGGCAGAGGAGCGGACCTTCATCGTGGAGTCTAAAATAAAGACAACTATTACTGAACAGGATGGCCTCTCATGAGTAGTTACCATTTTTCTGCTTCTGTTCATAAGCCCAGTTTTGTCTATTACCATTAAGACTAATAGTGTTTTAATAATAATTTTCTAGTTCTTTCCTTTTTTTGTCCAGTGAAGTTATTGAGGTGATTGTAGACAAGTGCTTCCTGAGGAGGTGGCCTACTGATACATCTCTTATCATTCAAAAAACAAACAAGAAAAGAGATTTAATGGGTTAAATCCAATTTTAGAAGCAAAAGAATAGATTCAAATGCAGGCTGTTTCATTTCAACAGGATGAGATTGACAACTGTTGAAATATTAACCTTGAATATAATGATTTGTCAATGATAATGGAAACACTGACAAGACCCCTTGGCGTACTCAGTAATGTTACAAAATCCAGATATATGCAAAACTGATGAGATAAAAGAAAACTAGTAAAGGAAAAATAAAGCACTATTGTGGAAGAAAAACAGTTTTAAGCTGTTTTAATATCAAACAACACCAATGGCCTGGTTGCCATACCTTGAAAAAGGAAAGAGGAAAGTGGAATAGAAGCGTAACAAGCAAGCCTCTGAAGATGTGATGATGTGATTCAGGGAAGCACCGAAAAGTTTGCAAGTTTATTCTTTGAACCTCTTACCTAGATATTGGGTTTTCTTGGGAGATTTCACTGCAGTTAGATTCCTGTGAAAATAAATTTTTCTGGTTTCAGTGTTCTGCTTCTTGTAGATGATGGAAACATGAAGCAGAGAAGCGAAAGTAGAAACAAAACTACTTAAGCAATTAAAAAAAACCCAAACACCATAGTTTGCCTTTTTATACTGAGGAATTACATTTTGTTTTACTGTATTCAAATCAGTTTTTGCAGCACTATGAAAGTAAGGAGCAGTTTCTTACTACTCATCCATATGGTGTTTTGATGTTATCCACACAGTCAGTTTTAACATTTTGTGGGTAAAACATAGCAACTTTTGAAGATTACCAGTTAGACTACATCAAATGTTTCCAGGGATGAAGAACACAGTGTGACCTGAAGAGGATGTCTTTATGACAATAAGTGGCAGGTATGCTCAGTCTGGAAAGAAAATTGTGATACTTCTGACTCCTGTGAGCTACAGATTTCTAGCAGGTTACTGTGCACATGACACTGTATAAGGCATGGATGTGACTTTTGATGTGATTTCAGTTGCAGTGTAATTAAGGAAAATTTCCAGAGAACTCTTTCTGCATGAGCCCAGACAACACTACTGGAAGGGATCTCATGTGGCCTCCTCCTACGCATCCCACTGCCCTATGATTTACAAAGTACCGCTTAGTGATAGGGCAAGTGGAAAGTTCATAATCACATTATGTATTAATAAACAACAAGCTGGTTTATCATGAAAATAAAAGTAAGGGAGCAAACTGTTGCAAACTTTTACAATTCTAGGCTGTAAAAACCACATACTCTTTTTTTTCCTCTTTTATTTACCTAATGGGCATTAAACATGGGTAATTTTAAACACTTTAAGGAAATCGCAAATCATAAAGCAATTAGGATTATTTTTAAAAATAAAAATGCTGACTTCTGTGCATGACGGTTTGTAGGTCTCATGATGTTCTCTATACCCATGCACTGCTGCACATATCACACATGAAGGAATTGTTGGGAATTTTGATCATCAAGTGCAGCATTATCCAGAAGGTGCCCTGCAGATAATGTGTGTGCTGGGAGGTGGTTAGCTATGATAACAATTTTTCTGCTTCAAAGATCCTCGTCATCCAACTAAGGAGTGCTAGCTTCCTCATATGGCCAAAGTGACTGGTCACACAATCAGATGAATAAATGTCAAGTAGTCAGAAAAAACAAGTTGCAGATCACCCTCATACATACCAAAAAATTCTTCTTCAAAATTACTTACTAAGTACTTATGAAAAATTCTCCAGTTTATGAAAATCTGGATAATTCTTGGGTTTATGAGAGTCTAGATTGGTTCCTAAGTGATTCAAAACCACAGAAGACAGAACTGTAATTTCTGTAGACAGAAATTGCAATTTGCCTCATGTTCTTGTACTTGATGATCGTAAAGGTCCTTTCCAACCTAAATGGTCCTATGATTCTGTGACCAGCACGTCAAGGGAGGTGATTCTCCCCCTCTACTCCGCTCTCGTGATATTCCACCTGGAGTACTGCATTCAGTTCTGGGGTCCCCAACATCAGAAGGACATGGACCTGTTGGAGCAAGTCCAGAGGAGGGCCACGAAGATGATCAGAAGGCTGAAGCACCAATCCTATGAAGACAGGCCGAGAGCATTGACATTGTTCAGCCTGGAGAAGAGAAGGCTTATAGCAAGCAGCCTTCCAGTACCTAAAAGGCCTACAGGAAAGCTGGAGAGGGGCTTTTTGCAAGGCCACAGGACAAGGGGTAATGGCTTTAAACTGAGAGAGGGTAGATTTACATGAGATGTAAGGAAGAAGTTCTTCACTGTGAGGGTGGTGAGGCACTGGAAGAGGTTGAGAGGTTGTGCCTGCCCCATCCCTGGAAGTGTTCAAGGCCAGGCTGGATGGGGCTTTGAGCAACCTGGTCTAGTGGTAGGTGTCCCTGCCTATGGCAGTGGGGGTTGGAACTAGATGATCATTAAAGTTCCCTTCCAACCCAAACCATTCTGGGATTCTATGATCTGTAATTCCTCTTCGGATCTGTCTGAGCTGATATCAGGGTCTTGTAGCTGAGAGGAAGGAAACAGGACCACAACGGGTAATGAATTGCATCTCTGCTCTGCCCTTTCAAGCAGCGAATCGGTGCAGAAGAGGGAAAGTCTGTGGCACACATTGGGCAGGTACAATTGGGAATCAAGGAGAGGATTATGGCTGGACTCAATGATCTCAATGGTCTTTTCCAACCTAAAGGATTGAATGATTCTATGATTCTGTGATCAAGACAGGGCCAGAAATTAAATAAGCACAGCAGCTGACTAGCTGGCCAGCCAAGAGGGTTTTCAGTTGATATTAGCATCTTGGCTGAAAAGCACCTCAGTGTCTCACTGCTCCAAGCACAGTGAGAGCATCAGGATGATAGAGGAGGTGTGCATTGCCAAAAGGTCTACCAAAAGTCCTACACCAGAGTTAAACCTTGCATCTACCAGGCAAGAAGCATAAGTACTGTTGGGGTATACCTGCCCAAGCATGGCACACTTCTTATCTTGTAGTAGCCCTGGCACAATGGAAAATTACTAAGGGGTTGGCTCAATGCAGAAGTAGCTCACACCTGTGTGCTCAGTTGCTGGGGCCATGAATTTTATTCTATTGAAAGAGCTCAGTTGGCTGGAAAAAACACACTCAAAAGGTAACACCACGTTCTTATGTATTAAATAAATATTACAGCATTTTATTGCTTACTGTTAACTTGCTCTGCAGTGATATATAAGTAGTTTGAGTCTGTAAGTAGAAATAAAAGCATCTGCAGGGTATTCCCAAGGTCATAATTTCACTGAGGATTTCGCTGATGTCATAAACAGAAAGAGGTGAGTTGAGCTATTTAGTCATAGGAACCCCAAGATGAAAAATTATAGCCTTGTAATGCACAGCAGGCAAGACTTTATACATTAACAGCCTTAAGTGGACCATCTGTGATGATTATACCTTCTCTAAAGACTCAGGGTTCCAGTAAAATGGTTTTCGTACCACAAAATGAGTGTTTTTTCCCATCTATTTTTGCCATTTTCTCTTTGAAGGAGGAGATGTCACTTCTTACTCAACCAACAAGAAGGCATAAGTGTTACCCAGTTTAAATTTGATCATAAAAGAGGAGAAAGAAAGTTTGAATTACTGTAGCTTTTAAGCTGGCTTGGAAAAAATTTCAAAGTGCTGTCACTCCAGTCACATTATCCTCTGCTGGCATCAGTGTTGTAAGACATATCAGAAAATAATCATACAAATCTGACAATGATAAACCAATGCTGAGCTTACACTGAACATACAGAAAGGTCATCAAGTACTCGCATACTGTTTATATCATAAATATCTTTTGGATCTTCAACTTAGAATGGCAAATGTGGGCTACTGTAAATCTTGCAGTTCACAAAAAACCATTCTAGCAAAACCTCGGGAGAGCAAGGGTAGCCTCCTGTCTGGATCAAAGCTTCCTTTTTTTGTTAATTTTAACACATCTGTATTGATTTGTATAGGTCATCCTGAAGACTGAAATCTTTAGTGAACAATTTGAGAAATAAAAGGCAAAAAGAAAAGTAGTTTTAGAGAATACAATCAATGTCTTTGTTCTCCTTTTCCTTGATAACAGGGTAAGTTATTGTGTATGCCTGCATTTACTCTATGTAACAGAAAGTTAAACAGAAATAGAAATAGCAAATGAATGTGCTTCATTTATGTTACTTAAATGATATGCACAAAAAATATTGAGAGACCTATCAGGTAGCGCATTGGCATGTGCTATGTTTTACATACAAATTTGGTATGTAAGTAAATAATTTATTTACTGCATATTCTATGTATTACCTTTGTGGGAGAGACAATCCCTGCACACCTCTGGGGCAAGAAATGGGAGTTAGAAATCGCTTGGCATGCAGCAGCATGCTACAGTAGTATAAAACACCTATGCCACCTGGCATGTTCTGCTTCTAACGAGGTGAATTAGCGATGACCAGCCATGGTCTCAAGATACCAGTTCATAACAAAACTTCTAAATTTCCATTTTGATTAAGAGTGGAATACTTAAATATCTGAAATTACTTGTTTATGTATGTACATACAAACATATTTTAAAATTATATAAATAAATATACATATAAAGATATATATAATTAGATGTGTTTGTTTTACTTCAGATATATAAGCATACTTATGTATGCAAGTCTTTGAATTTAGAGGAATTCTGAATTGATCTTACTCATCATCAATTTCTTAAAGTTCTCTTTCTATATACCTGTCCTTTTTTTTAGGTATGCTATGACATATTATCTAGTAGGTCTCCAAGAGAGAGGATATTAAATACGAGAACTATATGAGGGAAAAACATTTTTAAAGAAGGTTATACAATCAAATCACTTAAGAGAAGTGCTGTCACACATTGCTTAACATTTTCCTGATGCAGTATCTACTTCCAATTGAAACTTAATTGTATTTTCTACAGTGGCAGGTTTTTGTTTTTGAACTTTCCTGGTTAAAACAATATAGGCAGTTCAGAAAAATGCATTACTTTGCAGAAAATAATAGCCAAGATGGGCAAGGCCAATACAAAATGCTAACTCATTTGCCAATCATTTCAAACAATGGGTGAGTGGTTTCCATCAGTGCTTGCAGTATGTAATTTACTGAATATTTCAGACTATCCTTTGGCATCTTAATTTCTGCAGCAGTTCTCCCATGTCAAAGGCAACTGACTACTAGCCCAGTTATTTATATTTCCAGAGTGAATTAACAAAAGCAGCTTTCATGGTTTTCTTTGGTGTTTCATACCACAGATATGCCTGGTTGGAAAAGTAGGTTTATATTGAGTCACCATTGCAAATAACTTTAAGATGATTTATGGAAAAGGATTTCACATAATGACTGCATTTGGTAAAGCTGAAAACTGCTTTGTTGGTTTTGTAAGTTTGTGAAGTTCCCAAGGCCTGGGGATGAACTCTCCGGCTTCAGCCCCTCTTCTTGTGACATCCAATCCATTACATAAAAAATGTCCTAAAACGTATTTCCTGCGTTGTTGCTCTCTTTCTCTAAGGAACATTGTGTTACAGAAAACAAACCTGCAGGGAAGTTGAGAGCAGAGAGTTATTATGTGTAATCTGATGTTTTTTCTTTTTAACAACCTCCGGTAAAGTCCAAGGCTGGATCCTATGAAGTGCAGAGCACCTGGTGATGCTGCCGACTACGCTTGCAGCTGCTGTCTTCAGCGGGCACTGATGGCACTTGGAAACTTCCATCAAGCCTACAGTGCTTTTCACGATTTGCCCCTGCATAAATGTGTTCCTAAATGCCAACAGTTTAGCAGAACGAATACAAGGCAATAAAGAGACCATCTCACAGCTCTGCTGGAAGGATCTCAAAGAAGAAGTGGTTGTTATCAGCCTGGACAAAAACATGAGTCACAACTTTATTCTGAAGCAAGAAATGCTTACTTTAATTGGCAGGGAAAAAAATAGCTAAGCCCAACATCAATTAATGAAGGGAATGAATGCCTGGGAAAGGGCAACATGGGATTGTTTGACAAGTGATGAATGTTGGAGATTAGATGGAGAAATTAACACCCGAAAAATACCCAGAATCTAGCATGAGTGACCTGCTCTGTATTTGTCTCTGAGCATTCTTTTATATGAGCCCATAAAACCGCAGAAAAGCTTCTTTCTCTGAGTTACCTTGCACCTGCACTCATGGCCTGTCACTTTTGGCTACTTAATGCACAAAATCAGCCCTTACATAGTCAAAGGAAAGAATAGTGAAATAGTAAAAGCAATTGTATAAAAGCAGCTCGATGCTTCCTTGGAATCTGTAGGAAAGGAAAACAGCTCCCCGTTGTTGAGAATGAAAGACTATTGTTCTGGAAGAGCAAGAGCCATTAAGCTAATTACACATTTGCATTGATTTGGTGAAAACTGAATGAAGTTAAATTAACACAAGCCAGATGTAAACCAATTTAAATGTGTTCACATAGGGGTTTTCACCAGTTTAATTGATTTAAAACCAATTTTGTGCATAAACAAGGCCATATATCCTTTTTCTTCTCCTTTACAGACTGAAAATTAGGTAATCATTTCAACTTGGATTTTGATAACTCTACATTAAAAACATAGCTGTATTGCTATGTAAGCACGAGTCTCCTAATAATTAATACACTGTATATCCTTCCAGAAAGAGATCTCAAATTCAAATTTTTCTTTGTAACCAAATGCCATATGCAGTGACTTGTGTTCAAACCTGGGTCTAAGCCACCTTGGCTGGCAGGATCAGAATCAAGGCATTATGGTTGTAGGAGGATGAAGTTGTTTTCTGAGTCCACACTTGTACATTGCTGTGAAAATAAGTAATATCACGCAAGCTCCAGAATAATGCTCAGGAAGGTGTTAATGTGGAACCTGGCTGTGAGCAGAATGGGTTACTCCAGTGCAGGAAGAAGACAGCATCCCCCTGTGCCTCTTCTCCTGTCCTTCTTCCATGCCACTTCTTGCTCCTTCCTCAAAAACTCCTTCTGCAGATGGCCATAGCAGTAGTTTACTGTCATGCTCATTCCATGTGGCTTATTAGGAAAAAGAAGAAGAAGAAAAAACCTTAAGATTGTTAGGATGCACAGAAATTAATAATTTTATTTAAAATTTCATATTAATATAGTGGCACAAGTGTAAAATGATGGTACATTTCTTTCTGATTAAAATTCTGCAATGGCATTGGCCTAAAATGTGTGTTTAGTGTCAGGTCTTGCCTAGGTAGGTACTACTATGCTGTCCCTCTAGGTCCTTTATTGTCCACATTTTTTAATACTCAAGCCCATTTCTTCAAGTTTCCAAACTGACAGGGGTGTGAGCTGGACAGGTATCTCCTGCATTTTGCTGTGGCAGATTTGGTGTCTGTAGGTACCAGAGGGGTTGGGAAACCATTCCTCTGCTGTAGCTGATAGCATCGTTGGCTGCACAGACATTTTTCTCTATTTTCCATCAATATGTATGGGATCTCAAAATGTCAAGAAGTCTTCAGGCATTTCTGAAGAAAAGAGTCTGTGTACGTCTCAAACTCTCTCAGTATCTCCAGCTCTGCATCTCACTCTTGGCTGACCTTCTGCTGGTGGGAGTTTTGGCAAGGGAAGAAGGTATGGTCTCTGGTTTGTATTTGTAGTCCTTAAAAGCAGCAGTTTGGAGAAGTTGCAGGTGGAGAGCAGGAATCCACAGAACTCCTAAAATATGTCCTAAAAGCCGCTTTCTCTGCTGAAAAGTGAGGCATGAGGATGCTGATGTTAAAGTGATGGGCCAGCAAGTACCCCACCACTGCCGCATAGCACAGAAATTCAGGAAGGTCCATTTTTGAGATGTTAATAGAGTACCTATACACACAGGCAAATGCTTGCATGTATACATGTGAAATAGAAGGAATACAGGTGTGTATAAAAAAATGGAGCAATGCTGCAGACTTACTTTATAGTACTGTACAAATATACATGTAAGAGAAATAGAGAGTCTGCAGGAACCAATAGTTTTCTTGAGAAAAATGGTTGACTTGTTATATTAAATAAGTTTAGACAAGCCAGGACTAAAGTTTCTTATATCTAAGGGAGGTTCAGTGTATCCTCTTTAAAGCAAAGATGCATCTATAACATGCTAAACCCATTGAAATTTATCTTTATTCTTCATAGTTTGTTTAAAACCAGTAACTCTTTATTTGTTTGTTATAATAAAATAGATATAATTTACAGTATTTAATTGTACCTTATGTTATAGTTTACTTCATTATTAACATTAAAAATTACTTAGTATGGCATAATTCAAAATGATGCAGACAATCCATCAATCCAATTAAAAATTAAGCACTTGATGTATTTACTTGTTCAAAAATGTAGACATTAAAATTGTTTTTTTTAATTAAAAATTAATCAACTGTGATTTGATGAGTCATTTTCTACCTCACTGCAAATATTTTCATGATGAAATATTTTATGTCTGGTAAGTCAAGATGCACTATTTTCTCCTCATCGGAATGGTGTGTAGGCTGAAGTCACTATTATACTCCCAGAGCAGTAACCCAACTTGTAAATCTAAATCACCAGTTCCCATAGTTCTGTTTTGTTGGCTCTTTTTCATTGCAAATAGCTGCAGGAGTTCTTCACCTGAAAAAGATGAATTCCTGTCAGTGAATCATGCTCTCTTATTTCGTTTCAGGGCTTTCTGGGAGTCCCTGGGATGCATACATTCATGGATCCTGACACCTGCATCAAAATGGTTGAGGCTGCTGAACCTTTGATGCAGGCTGCTCTCCTCCAAGGTACTCACTAGTCACAAAAATGAAATCTAAAAAATCCGAAGAGAAAATTCTCTATGTCAGAATTTTGCTAGTTCTCTGATCAGCAGAGATCCCTCCTGGGTGGAAAAGTCTTGATTTTAGGTATTAAAAAAAAGGTGGTAAACCTCCCCAAACTCAGAAACGTTCTTCTTGTAAAGCAAGGAGTAATAGTAAGGCAAAGCTTGCAGAGATTTGAAAATATTTTTTACAGCCTAAAAATGGGTGTTAGAGAAAACCCATGTATTTCAGTCGGGTCTCCTCTCCAGTCACTGAAGTTTCAATGTCGCAGACATGCTCCTTACATTTCTAATAGAATACAGTGGAATGGAGTCAGAAAGTGATTTCTTAGAGATAAAGTCAACCTGCAATTCAAGTTAAGTAGGAGATGGTCAAACCCCTTTTCCACATTCTAAAAAATCATGACACTTCCTATTATGCTGTGGATGTGAGGGATTTAACGGGTGTATAGAGAGACTTTTTCCCTGTCTCTGTATTGAATTTGCCTATTACACTGAAATCTCATTGAGTCACAGACTGCCTGCTACTCTGCGTTTGTACAGTGTTTAATATAACAGGGACTGAATCCTCAGCTGCTGAAAAGACAGAGACATAATACACATCATTGATAATGATAATTTCAAGCTGTGATAAAAATTATCCCTCCCAACAGTTTCTCTGCTTGAAAAATGATACTGAAAGCAAGTAGGAACATGAGGTCCTCAAAATTTGGCCTTCTGGTTTCTTTACTCAGGCTGTGCTCAGTCATTTTAAAATATTGCCGCTGTATGTCTTAAGTTTGACTAACTGTGTCAAGCTTAGAGAAAATTCCACCGTAATCAATGTGTGTTTCTTTTCACTTGTGCACCTCTATTTTCTTCCTGTTGTCATTATTTCACAGTGTTTTGGGCACCCCCTCAGAGACCTTACAGCCAACAAGGTAAACAACACTGGAAGGGAGAGAGAAAGATGCAATTGGAATATGTTCAAATTTATGAACATATGCCTTGGGGCATACAAAAAGTCTAATCCACTTTTAGAGGTGGTGAAAATTTCAGAAATGTGTTCTATACCTTTATTATCATTTCAACTGCAAACACAGAATTGGAATTGTCCTTTAATGTTTATTCAGCTATAAAGTTGGAAGGAGCCGTATCAATGGTGATTCGCAACTAATTATGCTGTATCATCTCTTCCCAGCCCACGTTTATGTAAACTTTCAAATGTGATCCTGGAGGTACGCAACTGTGTTAGCATGTTTGTACTTAAGTGCATTTACAGTGTCTAAAGCATATTTAGAGTTGCATGGTCTTGCAAACACACACAATTCTGTAATACTCAAACGAACTTGTTTTAACCCATTTTATTCCCAGAAACCAAACCTAAATTAGTAACCCATTTAGATATCTCTGATTGTCTGTTTCTCTGGTGTAATGACTAGACCGAGGCAATAACAATACTTCTTTATGCTATTCAAAGTGTGTATTAGGATTCAGGGGGGAGCTAGATTCAAAACACAGTCCCAGAGCTGAATACAGAGATAATGCATCATTCTATAGCAACTTTCTCCCGCCATTCCCAGAGCATTCACTGCACAAGCAATACCATTTTTCATCAGGAAATAAGGTTGTTTCTTAAACCTAACACACAGCAATGCTTCCGAGACGTGATTTTAAAGCAGCTGTGGCTTTCCGCTTTATAACCGTAATGCGTCAACGTGTTGGAAAAATAACCAGTTAAGTTCAAGTTTAAAACAAAGCAAAGCAAAGCAAACCAAAACCCTGCCCCATCTGTCAAATTGTGCATATGACATCATCAGATATTCTGCACTTGTTTGCAGCCATTCAGACCAACCTGCCCCACAGTCTAAGCTTTGTGCTCCAGCTCTCTTTACAGGGTTAGCGGGCTGGAAAATTACCACATGCTGTCACAGTTAGCTCAGCCAGGTCTTGTTATCATTGTTTCCAAGGAATCCATTCATTCCATTATTTTACATATTGGGCAGACGTCCTGCCACTGAGGCTTGGGCTGCACTAACTTGAAGGGCCAAATGTTAATGGGTCCCTATTGTGGGCAGAATAGCAGCGCAATACGTGGGAAAAAATACCCAGACAGCTCACTGACACTGGTTTAGGACCTCTAGGCTTAGGGGGTAGCCTGTGAAGAGCTTTTATGTAAACAAGACTTGAATAAATGAAGACTATCTTCTCTGTCAATATTCATAACCCATAAATTTTTCCGTCTCTTCCCCCTCCTTCACCCCCTAGAGCAGCATAACTCTTCAGGTACAAAGAGGCAAGAAAGTGGTACGGATGGTCAATGCCTTTTGCAGAGCAAATCTGTGGGATGTGTGCAAGAAACCATACAACAAATCTTGATTTATAAGGGATATTATTGAGCTCCCGGGTGGAACAAAGCAGTTTTATTTCGAGCTTGCTCTACTATCTGTGTGGCTGATAATGGAGCATGTGATTGTGGAAATTTAAAGCTTGTGATTTGTGTATGCCATGGTTGATGTGTCAAAACGAAGGTGGAGCATGTCTGTCTGTCTTTCCTGGGTGTGGAATTTCAAGTAAAGGGATTGCACTGATGACAAATTTTATTTTCCTCTTAGGAAACTGAAAAGCCAGGCAATGCTCAAGAAATAGATAGTAAATTTTGAGTGTTTAGAAAAAAAACCCCTATCAGGATAAAGTAAAAATATGTTCAAGTTTTGTTGTTGCCCCCAGACGTCTTTGTTTTTTTTGTTAGGCCAAATGCTATTCTCAGTTGTTTCCCACGCATGTCCTTGACATTGGTGAGTTCACTAGAACTTGGTTCTGATCTGAAGGGAGCTCTTACTTTGGGATAGCTCCACTGGCTTCACTTCTTTCACCCAGCTTTACCCCACCACAAGTGAGAGGAGGGTCAGGCTGATGGGGATGGAAATGGGCAGAGTGCCTCCAAACAGGAGGCGTCCCTGCCATCGCCAGCGATGACATTTCAGGGGCCTCACTCTCATTAGAAAGAGATATTCAGATTCCTTAATTTGAACAGAGTGAAGTGAATAAGAATAAAAATGTCTCACATGAACAAGTGCAAAATCCTTCATTCCAAGTGGGAGCCACATTAAAAACTTCTTAAAAATTAATCCAAAGAGAGAGAGAATCTCCAAATGCCTGGGGCTTAATTGTCAGATCTGAATACACTCTCCTGCTTCTTGTACCAGGCTGGCACTCAGGAGGGGAAGGGGCTGGACTTGGCATCTGCTGCCCACAGCCTTTATTTCGGATACTGAGTTATTTTCCTCCCATTATTTTCTTTGCCGTTGGACAACGAAGGTCTTGATAACATGACCTGGCTGCTCTCACCATGGCAGCATGTGGTAATTAGCTGAGTCTGCTGGCATTTTGAAAACCCAAACACGAGTCTCAGATTTTTAAACTGGCCTGTAATTAGCACAGCTGTTATTTCAGTTAATTTGTTGTATTGATACTGTAAAGCTCTCCTAAGAGCTCCACAAAAGTCAGCGGCACAATATATCTTGTTTTCTGCAAACATTTTGAGAATATTAGGTCACGGTACTGAATGCATGAGAAGAATTCATAGATTCTCTCTAAAGCCCATCTAACTATATTCCAGGTAGTAATAAGATGTGTTAAAATACTGGCACGATCCAAAAGCCAGGTTAACCACTTCATGTCTTTATGAAATATATTCTATTATTTCAACTAAGATTATTTCTGTGTCTGGCAGCTAATTTTAAATAGTTCCCTTCTTCAGATGACATTAAGAGCCAATTGACGTAAATTTATTTTTCCATAAAAGTAAAGTGTGTCAAGGCTAGATTTCCTAAGCCAAGCTGTCCAAGCAACCATCATAATAATTTCATAAACTGTAGATAATTTCATCTTGGGATAAAAATATTTTTTCAGGGTATGAAATGTTACATTAAGATAAGCATTAGAATTTAGTGTTGCCAGTTTGAATATAATCTTTTCAAAAAATCTTCCAGGGTTTTAAAGTAAGCGTAAAAAAGAGAGAGAGACAGAGGAAGACTGAGAGAATAAAAGGAATAAACAAGACTTTTAAAAAATCAATTATTTCAAGCATTCTGAAATTTGATGTTTTGCTCTTAATTTTTCAAGGTTTGTGTTTGTGTGCATGCATGCTTTTGCTGATGTACTTAGGGGAGATGGGGTCTAGAATAAGTGAAACAGTAATGAATTGACAGGAATGGGCCCTGTTTTATGGGGTATTTTAGAACTGTATTACCAAACACACAAATTGCATTATTCAGTGCAGCAGTTTCTTACCTAGCTTTGCATGGCAAAACTGTTTCTGAATGGGGGAAAAAAAAAATGCAAAAAGAAAGAAATTTTAAAGTACAATGGCAGATAAATGCCCAAGTTACATTAACCTTTAGGGACATTAGGGTGCTTAATGAACGTTTTTGGGGCACTATTTCACCCTAGGTAACCTAATGATCAGTCCTTAATGATAAAAAAAAGGTCACTTGCCAGGGAGTCAAAACATCTCCCAGCTGTAAAGGATGTTTTTTGTCACTTAGTTCAATACTATTGGCAGTCCTTTGGGACATTCCTCCTTTCCTTGTTTAGGATAATGATCTTCCAGTTTCAGAGAACTGGAGTAAATCTGCTCACCTTGGGCCCTGTGCTGTTTCTAGAGCCATCAGGAGCTCAGGCGACAAGGGAAGGTGTAGCCCCATCCTACACCACCAAACTGTCACCTGGTTTGTAAGGACTCAGCTCCCATCTTCTGGTCTCCAGCAGCCTGAATGTGACAGAAAACACCACTGGAAATTTTCACATGTGTTTTTTTCTTCTTCAGGAGAGCTTCCTCTTGCAGGTGAAGATTAAAGCCTGGGAACACTGCAGGGGTACAACCTGTGCTGAGGATCAAAATCCCATTCTCTTTCTCAGGTTGCATTTGCCTTTGGAGAGGTCATTTTCATCAGCGGGATCAGGAGCTTTTTCCTTCAGGAAGCAGCTGAAGATGTTCCTGCTAGCTGTGGGACACTGCAGCTGCTGGGGCACTGGGCTGGTGGAGACAGGGTCCTTCAGAGATGTAGAACAAGTAAAGTCTTCTCTGTATCACAAAACTTACATTATCTGAAATGTTTGGGTTAAGGTTTTAGCGGAGAAGAAAAGGAAAGACTTAAGCCTTCTGATTAGTGGCCCAGATGGTCACCTCAAAGCTCATGAGAAAGAATTTACCTGCAGGCTACCAAGAAACTTCTGACCATGAAGTATAAGCACAGACAAGTAACTTTCATTACTTGCCTCAAGCATAGACAGCTACCATTTATCTGAAATTTTGGGCAACTCTTGTCCATATTCTGTGGCAGGAATTAGATGGACTATTGCCCAAAAAGTTTTTTTTTTAAAAAGTTATATCTTTATTTTTGACAACCATCTTTTCCTAATAAAATTGCAGATAATTAGCAAACTGATTCAGTGTACTGAACTGAAGAAAATAAAACAACTGCAGAACAATTTCCGCTGAATTTGGTGGGATTTTGACCAAGAAGTACCATCGGCATTTATGAAATTCACAAGAAAGGGCACTCAAGGCATTCAGCAACCTCAGCATTCTTGTCCCTTTATCACCTTCCACCTCATTGCAAAAAAGGAGTAAAACTAGATCAGCAAAGTATGTGAAAACAATATAGACTTTATCTACATGACCCATTGTAACATGTTAGCAACTGTCTATGGTATTAGCCATTTTCTATCATATTACATTAATATCATAGAGGTTTAGCATTTGATTGCCCTAATAATGCCTTGCAATCATTTCAAGCAATTTTCGTATCAGATTAGTGAAAACAAAGGCTAATACACTCAGATGCCAGCATGTAAACTGCTAATGGAACATGACAAAATTTTTCATGTTTTCATGTATGTTAATATTTGCCTTTTCCATTTCAACATTTTCCTCTAAGGTTTCATTACTAGACTTGGAGAATTAGTGCATTACCTCTCACTTTTTAAATGAAGTGAGTAAATAAGGAAGAATCATGGTAGCAATCAATTTTCCTATCAACCTTTTATCAAATAAACAGCTGGGATGAGAAACAATGATGGCTATTGGGGAGGACTGTATGAGAAAACAAAATCAGAAATGATGTAACAAAACTACAGAAACTCATTTAAGATGTAGATCAAGAAAAATTCCTAGAGGAGATGTTTTTCTAGTGGTACAGTAATTGTCTCAAAGAAGTAGTGAAAGCCCCTTTACACTAACAATCAATGTCAGACTGAAAAAAAAGCACTACAAGGTGCTGTCTAGGGAATAATCCTGTGCTAGGCAGTGAGAGGACCTGGTTGTTCCTATCTTCACTCTCTCAGATGCTATGATTCAAGACCGGCTTGGAAGATGAAAGACTAATGGTATTTAATGGATTGCTGAGTTCTTCTCTGATTGCTACATGGGTTTTTGCTTTCAGAAATTAAATAATTTAAGAAAAGAAGAAAAAGTCTGTTGTATAGCTTCTGAATTTTTTTCTTCCTCTAGTCATACTTGTATAAAAAGAGTCAAACAAAGCTCTTTCAGAGTCTGCACCACAGAAAAGAATCACTGATAATACAAGCGGTGGAAAGGCAATGATGCAGCACGCCTACACTGGTGAAAGCATTTCAGGTGAAGATTTAGTCTTTATTAAGGTTTTTTTTTAAATAATATCCTGTTGTAGTTTGTCCTTCCTTGTATTTTTAATAAGCTTCATAATAACTTTTACAAAGTTTTGGAAGAAACTTCAAGTTGTCAGGAAAATCTGGAGAGGATTGGTGCGAAAAGAGACCATATGTGCTTAATTGCCTGGGAAACTCCATAGTCCCATTTCATAATCCTCCTCTCAGGACACTTTCTGACCAAGAAGGCACATTTTCTGGAGCTAACAAAGGATCTGACATACCAGGGAAAGTATTCTGGCAATATCTGGAATAGAGAGAAGGAAAGGAGGGAATGATTAGAGAAATCCAAGCTTGTTACACTATGATACACACTGATATGTAAAAGGTCATATTTCAGGTTTTGCCTTGGGCTTGTGCCATCTCTGTGTCTCTTGCCTGTGAAAAGGGCAGACTGAAAGCAGCCGTTCCTGAATTTATTACTGCAATGAGCAATTCATTTAGACTGAAAGGGTACTAATTGCAGCAAGCCTTGAAACCTCATAATTCTTGGGGTTTTTTTTAATGAACAAAGTCAATCATTTCTACTCTACCATCTATTCATCCTCACACTTCCTTCCTTGCGATCCCAGCAGATGTCATTGAGATCTCAGCAACATTTCTGGCATCTTCTGGTCTGTGTCCTCATCTCTCTGACCAGTCTAGCTGTTTTCTTCCTTGATCTTTCTTATTCAGGGAAATGGACAATTCAATCAGTTTTATAGCATCCTCGACTGCTAGGTGTCTTCTGCATTTTTTTCATACATGCCATAAACTTGCTATCATTGCTTCTGGCTCTTTTCCATGGGAGGCCTTGAGATCCTTGGTATTTCCTGCTATCCCTGTTCAGCTGAGCAACATTGGCTTCACAAGGTGCTTGGCCACCCTCAGTGTGTCTAAGCCATGAGCTGCAGAAACGGCAAGGCTTCCTCCTCACTGGTTGTTGTTAGCAGCATCTAAGTGTTTGCTTCAGGCCAGAGTGCTTACAGGAAACTTCTGAAACAAGCTAGGAATGGATTAAAGTAGATTATCCGAGAAGAAAATGCTGCTGGCAAAACAGCCATTTCTGCTGCACACCATGCTGTTCATGAAGGTAAGTGGCCTCCAGCAAGTTGGGCTCCCCGTGCCGCAAAGTGCATAAAATAGAGGCTTTACCAGCCCGCTGCAGGAGCTCACCCTTACACTGCTGGCTTCGTTATGCAAAAGCTTTCCATCCCTGCCAACGGGACAGCATGCACAGGGTGAAATTCTAGCAATTAGTCTGGTTTCATGTCATGCTGGAGATTATAGAAATGTTGGAGATGATAATGTTTGGAATACGTGTCCCTATTGGTGTGGCTCTGTCTATAGCACACAGCAACCGTGCCTACTCTGTTTGACATTAGGAGTTAACATCACCATACTTCATTTTCAACATCCATTAAATGGACCTAATAGCACAGTAAACCCCACAGAGTCATGCTGCAAGGATTAACTAATTATTGTGCACTTGCAAAGTACTTTGAGATCACAAAATGAAATCTACCATTAAAGTGCAAAGTATTATCCTCATGCAGCAGTCAGAGCACAGTCTCAGAGAGGCTATGAATCTGTTACGAGTGCGATCCAAGATGGGTCTGTCAGCTGAAGGAAGGACATGAATGTTTAAACATTTATTTAAATATTAAAGCACAGGTCTTCAAAACCCATACTCACGACTCCACTGATGTCCTAAGTGAATGCTACGCATGTACTAGGCATGTGAATCCAGAGTTGGCAACTAAGGATATTCATTTTTCCTAGCATGCTGGAAATTTGGATGACATCTGGGGAGAATCCAGTTCTCAGTTTTTCACCTCTGTCCCTCTCCAGAAGAACAACAAATCTCCCCCTACCAAATACTATAATTCTTAGGTGTTCTGGAAACAATATTAGCCTCTTACAACTGCATTGTTTGTGTTCACCTGGTGTGAGCTACGTCTTGTTTCCCTGAGGACCTGCTGAGATCAGAGCACTCCTATTTCTACCATGCAATACCATGCATCAGACTAGAAATGATTTTTAGTGCTGGTCCATGTGTCAGATTTCTGTAGGTGTTTTGATTCATGTGGACTTGCCCTGGTAGGACAGAGGTTCTTCAGTCACTTTGGCCTTTGGTGAAAGCAAAGCCAAATATGAAATAGCAAAAAAGAGATTGCACCAGAGATCTTGGCAGAACCCTTCCTGAATTTCCTAATGGCTCTGAAAGAAGCAGGCAGGAGAGCGGATTCCCCACTTCTGCAATAATCTTAGTGCTGGGTTTGCACTTGACATCTCCCTGCTTGACTGCAGTGCCAGTGATGCAGGTGGCTGTGGCTGTGGAAGTACGAAGAGCAGTGAAGGGTTTGAGCAACTTGAAAACAGATTTATAATTTCTGATATTGACCTCTCATATTGCTATAGTCACATATCATATGAATTGTCAGCAAGATGGTAGCTGATAACACAAAAGGCTCAGAAGTGCGAGATTTAAATTAAAGAAAGTATTTTCAACTACAATTCACAGCTTCTCCACAATGACAAATGCATCTTGCCACGTGAACCCTGAGAACACTGTGGTAGCCACAGAAGACACGGTTTCTTTTGTAACTGTTTAAAATCCTGGGTTATGTATTATGGAGCAATAAATAAAATTGAATTTTAATGGGGCTGCCAGACCAAAATGTCAGTTGGTATTAAAGCGACTGTGAAATGAAGGTGTCAATGGAGCTATGTTGAGTTATTGGGCAGGATCTGGACCATTACCCGATTGCTAATTGCAGGCAGGTTCAAAGTGCCACAACTAGTTAAATTTGCTTGGTACTTTACACATGAAGACTTTATTTTCTATTTGCTTCTTGCCTTCAGGGCCAGCTCTGAGACTGCTGGACTTCTGCCCTGGTGCCACATGTGCCCTCCAGAACCTCTTTTAGGTCTTGTCTCTTCTTATTCCTATAGACTGGCGTCACAACCTCCTTTTCTGGTGGACAATTACCAACAGAGTTATGGGTGTCCTTACGTGATATAGTCTCCTGGGGCCCAGAGGAGGTGCCTATGAGTCACTTAGGCTCAATCCATCTCTGAGACATCCTTGTTCATGGGCAAAAGTGGTACGATGTCATGGGGTGCTATGCATCTTCTTGTTGGTCCCAAACTCACTGTTTCCCAGCTGTGCTTATAAGCGTGTCTAGAATCCCATCAGGTTTGTCAGAATACAATGATTTTGCAAACTGCTGGGACAAAGGGACATCATGGGCTGTCTGAACCCACAGAGGAGATGTCAGCTGCCAACATGTAGTTTAGCAGTTCGGCAGTCTGGTTCTGGATGTTGATTACTACTTCACTCCAGTCCAGTCAAAACTTTGGTAACAAACATGCATCTCTTCAATGTGCTTTTTCTTATAAATTGAAAAGCTTTTTATCCGTTGTAGTCATATAAGTTATCTTTTTTTCAAATGAACTATTAAACGCATTTGGAAATGTACTTATTTCTAGTCATAAATTTACTATAAATAAAAAAATCCCCCCCGGTATATATTTTAACATTGGTTTTTATCGGGACTAGCCCATTCAAATATCATTAGTCACGCCCACAGAATCACACAGGTGGGTAAAACAAAGTGATTTATAAAATGATGTTTATTGTGTTCTATTTCTCTGCTCCCCATTTCTGAGTCTTCCTGGCACACAGCATGTTACCAAGCATTTCTTTGCAGCCATGAGGCCCAGAAGTCTACTTTTCAATGAAAGCTGAGATTCTCATGCAATTTCCTGACATAGGTAGTTGTTATTTTAAGCAAAATACCATAGACTGTGAAAAGTATGATGAAATTGCAAGAACTGGTACACTGGAAAAAAAAAATCAGCAGGGAATTACAGTTTCATAGAATTTTTCTGTATATTTAAGTTATGTATTGTTAGTGTCACCTTTTCGGTTCTGCTTTTAAAACTGTTACGTCAGTTCATGGATAAAATACAATTGCACACAACACTAAAATAGCACCTTTTAGATATTGGCTATGGTACTAATATTCTATTTGGAAAGTAAGAAATGCATTTTGTTACTATTGTGCTTGGAAATATTCCATTCCTAAGGAGCAGACGTATGTCAAAGGAGCAGGCACATTTCAAAGGAAGAAGCCTCCATTAGACAATAGGTCTAATAATTTTTTATCAATTAGAATTCCTTAGGGAAAGGAGCCAGCTGTCTTCATTAATAATATTAGTAGCAGCTGGAGTCACACCATCTGTCTAAAGATATGGTTAATACTTTTAAGGAGAAATAGCAACTGCTTAATGAACAATTTTGAGAGGAAGGAAAGGGAGAAAAAGCAAAGATGTCTCTTGGTAGCAGTTGTAATTTCTCCATCATCAAGGGATTCACACCTCTGCTTCTTAAATTTGTTGAGAGTGAAACTTTGTTTTCCAGTGCTTTTGTTTTGTGTATATTACATGTTACATTATGTTATGTTATATTATAAGTTACTCTGCTATTCCATCAATGTGATTAGTTGTAAGCTGGATTTATTTTAACTAAGAGAAATCAGTAGTTCCCTATGTTTTGATGTAAGTGGGTAGCTTAGCTTTACTGTCTGTCAAGCTCTGAGAAATAGTGCTTGGAACAGCACCCTATGTTTCTGCAGCATAGAAAGTGTTATGATTTCAGATGTACCTTCTGCCTCAAGTTGTCACAAAACTATCACTGAATATTTGCCAGCATCTCACCCAAGGGGAGTGTGAGAATAATGAGTACATCTTGTTTATTGAATAAGATTACAAAAAGTTAAATGGATATTTTGTATTTCTAGGCTGCTATTCGATGAAACTATGGCTTCTCTGGCACTATGTCTCAGACATAAATGTAATTATTATCTAGGCTTCAGAGATATGGATGGGATAACTTGCTTGTGCTGTTTGGAGAATGGAT
>VYZV01007791.1:17275-29395 GCA_013401275.1 Pandion haliaetus | reverse complement strand
CTTACTGATTTATTAATGTAAATATATGGAACACATAGCAGAAAAGTATCAATTAAGCTAAGTCATGTATATCTCACTCTTCAGAGTTCACTAAAGAAACTGACAGAAATCTGATTATTGGAAAGGCAGTTGAGTTTAATAAATTAGGACTTTTAAGCATCATCTGCTAAATTCCTAGCAAAACGCGTATCAAGAAACAATGGTAGCAAGTTTTCTATGTCTACCCTTTGTTCAAAATATAATTACGGTAGAAAATGAATAAATAAAGAGCTCAGTTTCCGTAGGTAAAGGTTTAATAATGAAAACCAGGAGAACAATTGCGGACAACTTATTAAAGCTGTTTAATAAATTACGTCACAGAGCTTTTAAGGCATTTTACTGTGTCGATAAAAGTTTTTAAAATAGTATGAGTTTATACTTTGCTACTTTATAAGTATTCAGAAAAATCTAGGTTTTGCTTTAAATAAGTAAAAATACTTAAGAAAAATGTAAAAACTTTATGCAAGAACACGGAAATCATCACAAATACAACCTAAGTCCATACATGGTTACATTTATGAGTTCAATTTTCAAAGCCATCAATGTTCATTAACAATAGTATTTAATAACCTAAATCGGTTTGGAGATTGATTTTGAGGAACGCTATTTGATTTAAACAGTTGACTAAGTTAGGATACTTTGTTCTGTGTATTTCTCATTCAATCAGTAGTGTTAGTTAAACACTAGGAGGGTAGTTCAGAGGTTTTAAATTAGGCATTATTTGGCATCGTGACTTAGGCAGTCACTGTTCCTTTTTGGAAGTATTTATCTCTTATCACAGACTGCATTCGGTGATTAAATGACTAACTTTGATTTCAAGTTAGGTGTTTAGTCTGCGTGATATTCTTTTGCTCCAGAGTCATAATAGAAAGATGTATTTACTGTTTACTTTTTTCCTAGTTGTCCTGAGGTTTTTTTCAGAGTTATTGAATAGCATCCTTCCTTTCTGTTATCAGTGGCTGAATAAGTTATTCATTTATATTTGTATAAATGTAACGACAACAGGGCAGTTTCTTGGGGATACCTGTATGATTGTAATTAGATATGTAGCCCATTTAATATCATCACTGAAGCAGGAGAGTTATGAAGTGTGATATTCATGCCTCATCCTTTGAATCCTGTCTGATTTTCAGGGCTAGGTCTGAAGAAGATAAGGTCTCTGGTATAGTAAACTGAATACATATGATACAGGATCAGTAAGATGGAGTATACATCAGAAGTTATCATTTTTACTGTGTTATATTTCACAACTGAGCTTAGTTTTGTATCTACTAATGACCTAAAAAATGGCATCAGAATTGTTTTGGTTTTGTTTTTTTCACTTCATAGGAAAGAAAAAAACTGAATTTACATATATAAAAATGTAATTATTACAGTGAAAATCAGCTACTTGAGGCAACATTTGAAAACTTGGGTGACTGATTTTGTCCAGCCTGAGAATGCATGCAAATGCAGATATTCAAGATACTGTGACAGCTAATGCTTTTGTGTATATGTAAATATATAAAACATCTGACATTTTTCCTGACCACTTTTTATTCCCTCAAAGTAACAAAGATACTTTCCCAGCTTTAAAGGAGATGAAAATAATCTATCACCAATGCATATCCCTCTATGAAATGTGTAGATGGAATTTTAAACTGTTTAGGTAAAACAGCTATCGATGTATATGATTATGTTGTTGAATTTGTTGAAACAGTGTGATCAGATGTAAATGCTGAACTGTCTCATACCAAATCAAAAGGCAGAGATTTAAAAGTAGATTTAGGTAAATATGAAGTGTACACCAAAAGCCTGCCTTCAGGCACCTAACTTAAATACCTTCTATCAGGAAATTAATCTACCATATCTCCTTATAAACGTAGAGCAGAAAAGCGCCTTGAGTAGATAATTTAAAACATCTAATATAGACTCTGGCTCTGAATCACTGCCTGAAGGTATGTCTGTCTACTTATTGACTACATGGGGAGGTTGAGGCAACTAGCATCAGTTGCACTATAAAAGATGTTTTAAATTAGGTGGTTTATGAGGAATATAAAAACTGTAGTCAGCAGCAATCTGACCCTGAAAACACATAAAAAACATTAGGTAATTTGAAAATTGTTTTGAAGGTTTCCCAGGTGCCTGTACTTCCGATTTTGTATGTCTTCAGAAATATTCCTGACAGAGGCAACACCCATAATTTTCACCTAAATTCCTTGTGAGCCAAAAAATAAACAGCCAAGTCTTAAAGTTTTCTGAGAGACTAGATCCAGTGGGCTTCCTCCAGTTATCTAAAACATGCTAACAGTCAGGGCCTCTCCATTGCTTCACTTCAAAAAAAAAAAAAAAAAAAAAAAATCATCCTTTGTAGTAGTAGCTGACCAATTCTTACAAAAAAGTATTGTTTAAGGCCCCTGTCCAAGAAATAGGTAGCCAGACTGAACTTTCTTCTTACCTAGAAGAAGGTCCAAGTCATATATTTCACCTAGAAAAATAACTTCATTACCTAGTTGTACTGGAACCGGTGCTTATTTCTTGTGTTGAAGCTATTCCATTTTGGAACACATAAAAGGAAGATTAATTGAGGCGGAAGAACAGTAAAAGAAGCATAATTATCTAACTCAGTGGCAAAGGTACCCCTTTATGAGGGTGGTTGGGGTTTCATCTGTGCTTCTGTCACTCTTTAAATGTGTTTCATTAAACAGTTATTTCAGTAAAACAAAAAATGCCAGAACCTCTCCCCTCCAAAACAGGAAAAGGAACCTGGCATTTCTCTACTTTGTGGGGACTGTTTTCACTATATCAGAACAGATATATCCCCCCTCTTGCAGTCTATCTGTTTACTGTTTTGCATCTTATTATGAGTGGAAGAATGTTGTCACCTCTGGAAGGACTGAAGTGAATGTTCTGCCTTTTGCTTGTAGCATGCTAGTGACTGCTTCTCCTCAGGAAATAAGTCAATGATGAAGGTAACCAAACACAGGAGGTTGCTCTTACCTGGAGGCAAAATTGGACATGGCAAAATAGATGAAACAGTGTGCATCACTGTGGGCCTGTTTTAGCCCTGGATAAAGTAGAGAGAATCATAAAGTAACTGCAGTAATTGACAATACCATGTTTTGTCTTCCCTTCAGTGTGCTGCAAACAAGGGAATCATATTCTATACCCAGATGATTTTTATAGTTGTGTGACTCTACTTAGAGGTAATATGTGGGTTTCACTAAGGATCACAGGAGCTAAAAGTCTGAACTGGCAATTAAATAAAAAAAAGTTGCAATGCAATTTTATTCACTTAATGATGATTTTCCATTCTCTTTGGCAATGAGAGCAAGACACAACTTTTCATGATTAAAAGCAACAGAGGCTACAATTTACAGTCATCTTTGTGCTTGAATACAGAGGGGAGGAAGTTTATATTCTTTACCTTACATTTTTCTTCATAGGTGCAGGTGGTGAGTTTTGCCACAGAACACAACTGGGATTCCTTAGACTTTTATGATGGTGCTGACAACAATGCTCCAAGGCTTGGAAGTTATTCAGGTGATTGAGAAGATTTTACAATAAGTGTTTCACAGATTCAACTCTATTGTAAACACACAGCTCTTTCGTGTGTGTGTGTGTGTGTTTTTCTCCTATAATTAACAACAGGTGGTATTCCTTCTGTTTTAATCAGTCATCTCTTAGCAGACTTTCATAAACCTGAATATTTGAAAATGTTAGAAATTAAATAACATTCAGAGGCTCCCAAACTAGATATCTATTAAACTCATTTTTGCCCACTCTTATAGCAGGGTCCAGAAATATAGAGCTCTAAAAGAGATGCCTCTTGAAATTGTACATGACTAAAGGATGCATTTTTATCCTTATTTTAGAAAAATAGACAGTTCTGTTTGCCTTACTTTTTCTTGTTTTGTTTTGTTTTCCTTTGTTCTACTTCATTCATGCATATGGAATGAGATCACAGACAATAAGATTGTTGTCTTGTGCTGAAACACAAATAAATAATCACATTTTAAGAATAGCTCTACCAAATATGTCCAGAGCTGCTTGATATATTTGACTGTTACATTTAAAATTATTCCAGTTACAGGATTTGCTCTTGCTTTTATGAAAACCCTAGTGAATATTTCTTCTTTTGTGGATAAAAGAATGTAATATAAATTTATATTAGACCTTGCTTCCCTGAGTGCATACAGTTCAGGTCTCTGATTTTGTGGTGCACTGAAAATGTAATAAAACTTTATAGGGACAGATATTTGATAGTATCCATGATGACAAAATATGGTGGAACTGGTTATGCGACCTTTCCCCCCCTCCATCTTCTCTTCTGCCTTCCCACCTTTCTCTTTTTCTCTTCCTCTCTTTTTATACACACACACATCTATTTCAACAATATTTTGATTTTTCTTTTCAGGAACAACCATACCTCCACTTCTCAACAGCACGTCAAATAATCTGTACCTAAATTTTCAGTCTGATATCAGTGTTTCAGCTGCTGGATTTCATCTTGAGTATACAGGTAATGCAGAAATATTCAATTAATTAAGAGCACTTGCTGGTTCCAGTCATTAGTTGTACCTAAACTATATAAAAGAGGAATATTCAGTCGTATTGCACATAATGTGCTGCATACCATTACTTCAAAGTCATTGGTAAAATCCTAATTTAATTCCAAGTGAGCAAGATCAGGCCTGAAACCTGTACGGTAAGGACTGGGAAGTTTAGTTTATCTTGCTTGCACCTTTAATTTGTTTTTGCTCTCTGAAAAGCTTTTCTGAACATACAGCAGCTAGGAGTAAATGCAGACATGCTCATGTGACAATCCTAATCCCAAGACATAACATATTTATATAATTGTTGCAGGCAAAACCAGCATACTGGTTTGGGGGTTTTCAATTTAACTTCTTTGCCAATTAACAATTAATTACAGATTCTAGTATTGAAGAAAAGTAATAACAAACTCTTAGGAAAAACTCCCCTGCTTCCCTCTGGACACCTCCCCACACATACGCTTTTTTTCTGAACAAACACTACACTCTGTCCCTTTGGTGCAAGGGCTGTGCCGCAGATCGGGTCAGTGCCCTGTGGTTCCTACAGTCCCTTTAGGGTCTCACCTCTCAGTGCCTGCTCGGGTGGACACTCGGGCTCCAGCCCCTGCTCAGGCAACTGCTTCAGCTGCAGCCTCTGCTCAGTCATGTTGTTCTGTCTGTCCCCCTTCAGTGAGATCTCCTCTCTCCTCTTGCTCTGGCCTTGTTGTTCCTTTTCTTAAGTATGTCTTCAGAGAGGCACATCTGGTTGGTGCAGAGGCACCACAGACTCCTCTGGTGGGTGCAGCTGTGCCCTGCAGTGGGTCTGTTGGAGCTGGCTGGATCCCGCTGAAACGGCTGTGTCTGGCTCAGCCCCTGGTCTCTTCCCACAGATGCCACCCCGGCAGCCCCACAACCCAACACCCCCTGCCAAAATCTGCAAATTATGCCCAATACAATAATATATGTACTACATAGTATGTATTTTATATATATGTGTAGGGGACAAAAATTAGTCACTCTCAGCGAAAATGAGAGAATGAATAAACTGAAAATAGCAGCTGTGCTTTTTAACTAACTGATGAATGCTCACAGGTTGGTGAGATTACAGCAGAATTATTTCAAATGTTTTTATTAGTGCTGATTACCTCACCAGTGAAAAAGGCTGTAATTACAAACGTACTTTCTGTCTGAATAAGACTGCCTTAGCTAACTGACAGGAATTCTGGCAATCACTAATATTCTGTTGCAGATTTTTATTTTTTTCCTTCCCAGCTGTGCAGTTCCCTCTGCTCATATTGGTTCTGGTGTCTGATCTGCATAATTGTGTCACGGTTATTTCTTGTCAGTTTTCCAGGATGCAAATCCCATGGTCTGGTTGTCTGATTAGCCAGTCAGAGAACATGGCCTTGCAAAATTGCTGCCTGATCGCTTGTCTATAACTAAACTTTAATTATAGTTTAGAATTATCCTGCCATTTCCTTGAAATGCAGATACTCTCTCAGCTGCTTACAACTTCAGAGGGGAAAAAACTGTGGGAAGTTATGAAAACAGTGTAAAATGAGACTGAATCCAGTGGAAGTGAAAATGCATCTGTGTATTCCTATGTGTCCAAATAACTAAAATGTGTAGGGTACTGCCGGTATAGAACTTTCACCTCTAAATAAAGATTTCACAGTATATCGTTTAAAATATTGGTCCGTGCTAAGAACAGTAGCTATATATGTGTGTGTGGATTTATACAAAGGTGTACGTGTGAATCTGTACAAATGTAGTATGTTTTCGGTGTGAATGTATAGACCCAAAGTATATGCTGAAAATTTGTGATTCAGGAATTAATATTGATGTCCCGCAGTAGATACCCAATTAACCAGTAGCTCAGTGAAATAAGCTATTTTACAAAACTAATGATTAATTAACGTTTCATGTGTGGGTGATAGAGATATGTGATTAAAACATCATATAGACTTTGAGATGGAGTAAGGAAATTGCAAAACAATGTCTAAACCTGTAATGTTTATTGGAAACAAATGTAAACTTTATGGGCAAAAATGTTGTGGCAAGTAAAGAATTGTGGTTGGAGAGTAAACTATGATGACTTCTGAATTAAGATTTTCTGTGATATGTGATATATTTTCCAAAGATATGCTCTAACATACACATAAATTATTGTGCATATGTGGGATTATTGAAGTAAAATCTATGGTAATTGAAGTACAGAATAGATTTATGTGAGCATAATAACTGTATAAAATCTTTGGAATACACAATCTATAAATTGTTAATAAGAAAAACAAAATAGAAAATATTTTCAAGATTGTCTTGAAGTTTAAAATAGAGGTACATCGTAACTAAATTCCTATACTGAAAATTGAAAAATAATGACATGATGTTGTAGAACAAATGTGGAAAAATGTAAAGTATTAGGCATCTGTTTGTTTACCACTCTCTGGCTCGCAGCACAGAACTTAAGCATGGTTTCAGAGCATGCAATCTGGATTCCTGTCATGCAAAACTAAATAGGTTTACTTCAACATCTCAGCTAATACCTTCAGCCTGTAGGACCAGACTAGATAAAGCTAATAATAATAAAATCCTTTAGTTTAGCACTTAGTGTGGATCTTGAGTCCTAGGCACCAGCTGTTTCAGTCCATAGATCCATGACTGTTAACTCCCCACTACTTGCTAAGAAAGGTGTAGTTTCTATTACCTGTGGATTGGAGGAAAGTTTTATGATTTTTGTTTTTCATCTGTAGCTTAATTTTTTTCCAAGAAGAGACTATGGAAAATTTTGCATTGGGCTGAATCATTAATTTGATACAGGAGATTAAGCTAAGGGGAAATACTTACTCATCATTGCTAGGAAGGAAGACAACGGAAACTGTATCTTGTGTATCTTCTGGATTTTTGTCTCTTGCAGTTTTCTGCAACAGAGCAACAGGAATTTTTGTCAGGATTCCAGAACTCACAATACTGCTGTATTTCTACTGAACTTTCTCCAGAAATGCATTGATCAGAACAGAGTTTGCTCTCCTCAGTTGTCCTGGTCCTCTCTGACTCTCAGACAACACTTCCTGCTCTAAAAGTTGTGTTTATGTTTTTAGAGATAGTTAGTAAATAGAAAGTAATGGCCACATTTTAATGTCAGTGTTTCCAGTGTTTTCCATTTGACTGGAGCCTATACTGACAGAGGTCATCATGAGGAGTCAGCTAAATTAAAGTCTTAGTCCTTGAAGTGCATAGTTCTCATTGAAAGTCACATAAGAGTTAAATATTTATATTAAGCAGTTTTCAAGTGAGTTAGCCATAAACATTTTTTTGTCAATATGTAGTGCATCCTCCTATTTCATGTATTCTAGGAGACACAAGTCTGAGGAGAAGTGCACCCTTTGCCAAAATGATCACTTTTTGATCTCAACAATAGATTTCTGTAAGAAGGTTTCATTCTGTTTCATTTCCAGTATCTCTTTTCATCCTTTATTAATAGGTTTTTCGCACTGTCCAGTCTGGCTCATCTTTTGAACTTCTACAAAATCCAAATTCACTTTTTAATATAAAAATAAAACAAAACAAAAGGAACTTTATTTGTTGAAGAAATATTTTAAGGCCAAGTAAATGATACTTTGACATAAGGAATTAAGTATTTATATTCCAAAACTGAATAGTGGTCTCCTCAATAATCTTTTTTCTGGCATATTTTTAATTCTTTGTTGAATTCTTAAATTCTTATCATATTCATAACATGCCATTTATGTATTCTAATGGATACCTTAAATATAAAAATATATTGCATTGAAAATATGTTGCATAAACTGAAGTACGTCAACAAGGAGCACCACAGAATGGTTTGCTAAACACTTACATAATGTTTATATGTTTTATGCCACTACAAATATTAATTTAGTCCTCATTTTCTCTAACTAAAGTTTTGCTAATTAGGTAATTGATTATTCTGGGTAAATAGTGGTAATATAATTTGAGATTAGTTGAGTTTGTCAGATTGTCTTATACATAATTTCTGTAATACTCAATATCTATTTAAAATTAGTAAAAAATATGACACTAATTTTCATTCTAAAATAAAAACCCTAGAAATCTATGTATATACATTGTATAATGTATAATTCTCACCTAAATACTAGAACATTTCTATAAAATTACAATAATAACTTTAAAAAATAAAATGGGCTATTCCTTTAAGTCTTGGGTAGTCCCAGAGAGCAATATCCAAAATTTCATTCATAGGTTTTTGTATTTAGAGCCATAGGAGCAGTTGGAGAAGGGCGAGATAGCATCAAATAGCTTCTTTTTTAATATACACTTCTTCTAAAAATTAGAAGGTACTGAAGGTATGTTTTCAATGTATGCCTATGTTAAAATCTCTTTTCCTTCTAATGCCATTGGTCATGAAAGTTTAAAAATCTAACACATTATACTGAGAGAGTAATATAATGTGTTTCAAGGAACTAGTCATGCACCACAAATGAGTCAATAATGAACAGAGTGCAGTATAGGAATACATTTATGATTTCACCTGAGTAACTATCATGACACTCTAGAGACACAATTTCTGAAGTAGCCTGTCTTGGTTTCATCTGGGATAGAGTTAATTTTCTTCCTAGTAGCTGGTATAGTGCTGTGCTTTGGATTTAGGATGAGAATAATGTTGATAACACACTGATGTTTTAGTTGTTGCTAAGCAGTGGTCAAGGACTCTTCAGCTCCTCATGTCATCCCACCAGTGAGTAGGCTGGGGGGCACAAGAAGTTGGGAAGAGACACAACCAGGACAGCTGACCCAAACTGGCCAAAGGGGTATTCCATACCTTCTGATGTCATGCTCAATATATAAACTAGGGGGAAAGTTTGCCAGAGGCCACTTCTTGGGAACTGGCTGGTCATCGGTCTGCAGTGGTGAGCAATTGCATTCTACATCACTTGTAATTTATATTCTAGTATTATAATAATTATTGTAATTATTATTATTTTCCCTTCCTTTTCTGTCTTATTAAATTGTCTTTATCTCAACCCATGAATTTTACTTCTTTTCTGAATCTCTCCCCCATCCCATGGTGGGGAGTGAGTAAGCGGCTGTGTGGTGCTTAGCGGCCTGCCAGGTTAAACCATGACAGTCTTTTTGGCACTCAATGTGGGGCACGAAGGGTTGAGATAATGACAGATCTGACCAGAGCGTGTTAAAACAAATTTGTTATAAGCATTCGTTATATTAGTTTAATAGTCACTACTCACAGTGTTGATTTATTTGCTCTCAGAGTTGTTGCACTTGTTCTCAGAGTTGTGTTATCTAACATCTTACTTGCTGTATATGTTCCCTGTTGTGCTGTTTATCACCTCTGGGGGCTGGGTTAAGGTTATAATTTTGATGTACTGTTTAACACTGGCCTATGATATGATAAAAGTGCTAGCCATGAGACTAATCTGGTATTTGTACTCAGCATTGCTGTCATCTCTGTACTTCAGGAGCCATCACTCGGAAACTATTAATAATTACAGTACTTTCCTTTTCTCCTTGGTGATCCAGTCTGTGGGAGAGACAAAGGGGAGACACTTTCCCCTGCTCCTTCACCCTCCCCTTCTCCTTCATGTTCTCCCCCCCACCAATGGAGGGGGAGTGAACAGCTGTGTGGTGTTTAGCTGCCTGCCTTGTTAAACCATGACATAGCCCTCAGCTGGGAAGGCAGCAAACCCTTTTATACTTCAGTTTGTTGAAAGACATTGTAGGCATTCAGACTGTTCTTTTTTCTAAGCACTATTTTATTAATTGAAGTGAGAGCACAATGGGATGAATACCTGTGATCTGGTTTGAGCCACTAAGATATCTACTCTTAGAAAGGCATTTAAGTTATCTCATCTCACTTTGCATGGCCTGAGTATCACATAGTTAGGTTTTGCATTTCAGCTGAAGGTTCAGTAATTGGGAACTGAAAACTACTAACTCTTTCTTTAACTGTTCAAAATAAATTATAAACACTCATCTGTGTAAGCCAAGTAGTGCTCTTTTGCATTTGTACTTTGTACATGAGCTGGATCACAGTATAGAACTCTGGAACGTAAAAAGTGGATCTCAGCCCATCAGCCATTTTCAAATAGATTCTTTGATGTTCTTTTGGTTTGTAGTTTTTGAGAAGGGAAAATAAGAATTTGAAAGATAAAAATTGTCTGTTAAGTATAAATAGGTTGCAAAATACTTGCTTGCATCATTTTGTGTATGGCAAATATGGGATCACTATGGGATCAGTTAGCATTTTATCAATATATACAAAAGTATTATTGTCATAGACAAAGGAACATTACATCCTCTTCTGTGAAACTGCAGCAGAGCGCCCTGAAATAGATACTAACTTTTTCAAAGTAGCAACACAGTCATGCAAGCCAGCACTGAATATCACAGAAAACATCTTGTTGATAAATTGTGTAACTTCCTTAATACCAAAATATAAAATAAATAAATTAAAAAAAAAAATCACAAAGTTAACAGTGACCAAAATAATGACTACAACTGCTTGGTTTGTGGATCTGCATCAGTTATTTCTGATTCCCATTAACAGATATCTGCAGTAAAAAAACATGTTTTTTCCTCTCATTACTGTTCACAGCAGAGAAAATAAGGACTGCAAAGGCATTAAGGATTTTTTTCCAATTTAGGATTGAATTATGTTTCATAGCAGGAAGTATATATTGTCATGGTCCTGAGTTTTATTTGTATGAATAAAATGTAGATTCCAATGATTTTAGTTCAAAAAGGTTTTTTTTTTTAATATAGTTTTATATAAAATTTCACGTGTGCAATACATTTTTAAGAACATGAATGACAAACTGTATTTTCACTTTATATCTACTTCTAAATGCCAGACATCCATTTTTTTCATTTTACAATACAATGCTATTGTAAAATGATGGTAGTGAAAACTATTATTTGTGTACAAAACATATCTTATAGGGAAAAAAATAATGTGTGTACTTTATAAATTCTTTAGAATTTGCATTAGCTTTCAGCTTTCATATAGTATAAAAATACAACATTGTAAGAGTCTTCAAACAATTCTTACTTAATGAAATTCTTACATTAAGTGATCAGTCACATTAGTAAGTTTTTAAACATGCAGAGGTTGATAATATATTGAAGTAGTGCCATTACTGGATCCCACTACATTCATTTCCCTATTACCCTATGTACTAATGTTTAGTTGCTTAACAGTCCTAGCTTTACAACTAGTTAGGGTGTAATTCTTTCAGTAGGCAAAGAGATTACCTGAGCTGCTTATACTTGATCTTACTCATATTCTTATATTCCTGGATCTTCCTGGGTAGAGACAATGAAGAAGAATTTATTTATTTCTCTTTTTGATGACCATGAAAAAAACATATGGTCTCTTGGCAAACTAGCTTCTACTGCAGTGAGAAATTTGAACTATTAGTGTTATAACTCCATAGATACTTTATTGAAAATAGCATATTAGGTGAAATTTGATGTAAATATTTACTCTGTGTGTGTGTGTGTGTGTACATGAATGGAAGGGTAGAGTCAGAAGTGTGAAGGATTGAATGCAGGT
>VYZV01007791.1:2547-17264 GCA_013401275.1 Pandion haliaetus | reverse complement strand
GCAGGTAAGCAGTTACACTTTGCACTGGTTTTCCTGTGTTTTGTACTTGATGTGGTATTGGCCAGCATCACCTGGAACAGATGCTGGGAAAGGAAAGTGGGGGTGCTTCCAGTTTGAATTGGGTAGCATATAATTAGGAGTGAGGCTGGAGGTGGAAATGAATGAGTCTGAGCCAGGAGGTAGTGGAAATTTAGAGGAGACTTTGAGTTGAGACTTCAGATTGTTGGCAAGTGTTTGTTGCCATCCTGACTATTTTTTTCCTTTTCCTTTTCCTTTTCTCAGGAAAGAAATGTTTTTCTCCTTACATAACAGCTGTTCCAAAATAATATGCCACTTGCTTGTCCACAGAAAAACTGCTGGTACCCAAGAGCTTCCTAAAACATATCAATACAGTGTGCCTATGTACACTGTACACAGAAGTTCTATGTGAATCTAAAACCAGATTTTATTCTCCTTAGAATGTCTAAACTTCTCAATTTTTCACAGCTATAGGTTTGGACTCTTGTCCTGAACCACAGACCCCAAGCAATGGGATCAAAATTGGAGACAGATACATGGTTGGAGATGTGGTGTCTTTCCAGTGTGATCAGGGTTATTCTCTTCAGGTGAGACAAGTTTCCAATGTGAAATGGTGCTTTTTATTTCTTTAACACGGTTATATCTGACTCTGTCAATATGAAATGGACACTGAACTCTTCAGGACTTGCGAATATGTGATAAGGTTGCAGGACTGGTAAGCTTTTCTGCCAAATATTAAATTAGCAACTCTCCAAATATTCCATCAGAAGTGTATGGCTCTGTGCCTCCTCTGCATTAGTGATTATATGTTGTTATCTATTATTGATGGCATCTTTGGTATTCATAGCTGAGCTATGCAAAGTCGGCAAATTAAGTTAAAACGAAGAGCAATTATCAATAGTTCTCTATGTACAGGAGGAATAAGAAAGTAAATGAAAGTAAATGAAGAGTGGGAATGAAAACAAACAAAGGGAAAGGAAATAATTGTTTTTCTCAGTGAATCAGATAGTGTCAGTTATTTTTTTTCACTAATTTATTGGGGGGTTTTATCCAAAAAGGTTTTCAAATATGGGTGTATTTTTTCCAAGAAAATTTATTATGCTCTTGCATTAGCAAAAGTTGTAACTTGGGGCAATGCAGTGATTGTAAACTGTGACTAATTTGCCTCTTTGAGTTACTTAGCATATATAACCAGTAGGAATCTGTCTGCCTACAGGAAAGATCTTGAAAATATTTTCAAAAATTTGTACAGTTGCACTGCAGAACCAAACTCAAAACTGAACATTGTTTCCACTTGAGAAACTCCCTGAAAGGACAAAATTTCCAACTGATAGGTTACTATTTTCAACAGCTATATTTTTTCTCATTTGTGACTCTGTGGACTCTACAGTCTCCACTTTATCTAGGTCTTTGAGAGCTTAAAAAGAGAAAACAGTCACATTACCTATGCATAGTAAAAAGAAAAGTCTTAAAGGGAAAAAATGTTTAGTATATAACAGGACATGATTAACTGCTAATGGATTTATTGATACCTTTGGAGTAAAATAGCAAAAGGATAACTTACCTGCCTTTCTTTCTTCATTAACATCAGTCTGGCCTGTAACACATGTCAATGAGTGTCAGAATAATTAACTGAAGTGAAGTTTTGAAAAGAGTAATAGTTTCAAGCACTTCTTTTACATGATTCTGTGAAGACCAAAATACTGGGGTCATATGTACTGCATCAAAAAAAGAAATTTAATTACTTTTTTGGACTAAAGAATATTTTTTTAAAAGCTGCAGTTTATGTATTGTGATAGAAATGAAATAACCTTGTCTGCTTCCAGATCTCAACTGCTATTTGGATTTGGGACCTGTATCCCAGTTTCCCCTTCAAGACAGAGTTCCTAGTCATGTTGGCAGCCTTCTAGCCTTTCAAGAGTAACTGAAATGTTCTGTGATTGCAGCTCTGACAATGACTGTTGAAGTTTACTTCTTATGTTGCTTGATTTTGGCTGGTCATTCTTGGGAACAACCTGTCAATTATTTTCTTCTTCTTTGTTTTAATTTAATACTTAAATACATATATATCAGCAGACAAGCCACAGTAAATAGATGAAATAAAGAAAATATAAAGGACATTGGAGCATGGACTCCACACGTGTAAAACCTCTTCCCTCCATATTGTTTTTCTGGCTTATACAGTATGACTTGGCCTCTTCATTGCATTGTTTTTTTTCTTCTACCAATGAGCAGATATGCCTACTTGCACTATGGAGAAAGTGTGTTTATTTTTCTTATAGGAGAGGAAAAGAATCGTTGCAGATTGATGAATAAACTATTCACAGTTACCCTGAATGCTTTAGAGATACTTGGTTCCCTCAAATGCTTATAGCTCTGAACTGATAAGGAGATTTAACATGAAAAACTAACTTTTCTCTTCATATGAGGGTTGAACAAACAGGCTAAAAGCTATTGAATTTTTTCTGCTAGGTCATCTTAAAGTGTATACTATATGATTTTGCATGACATCCCAAGTAGAATTTTCTCTTACGATTTTTCATTTTCATTTGTCATCTCTGGAAGACAATTAGAATTACATGAGGCTGATGAACAACACAGAAGGTCACTGGTGGGTCTTGGAACTTATCTGTAACAGATTGCCTTGAAGTCATAACACCTCATCTGTTGTAAAGGGACACATGTTGTAAAGAGATTCCTTAAATATCTCAGCTTTTGCCAGCTTAAGCAACTGTTTCAGGGGTGAGGGTAAAGACTGCATTTAGAATAGGTATTATGAATTTAAGATGTAAAGTCAGTACTGTATAATGTATATAGTTCATATCTTTTTATCATGTTCCACAACTGATGCAAATCAACACTATGTAAACATTGCTTCAGTTAGACCTTTAGTTTCTAGACCCTTGGTTTATACTAAAGCTGGTATTATAGAATTCAGCTGGATACTGTTATACTGTTAGAAATAATATTAAGAGCATAGACACAATTCTCAAGTGGGCTAACAGTCAGGTAGTTAAGATTACAGTCTTCTTGTATTGAAGGTATGATACAATTCACAGTGTACAATATAAATGTTATACCTTGTTTTTATATATTTTGATGATGTTTTAAATTATAAATTATTTTTGTTGAGATACTAATGATGTGCCATATATTGTATATTTTTTATTATATTAATTAGCAAATATTGTGTAATTTTAGGGACATTCACATATCACCTGTATGCCTGGACCAGTAAGAAGATGGAATTATCCAATTCCAATATGTTTAGGTATGTTCAGCATACATAAACTTTCATAAATAAGTCAGAATGAGAAAGCCAGAGAACTCAAAAATAAGAGATATGGATAGGGGAAAGAATAGGGAGAACTAGAAGAACTTAATAAAAAGTGGAAATGGTCAAATGCAGCTGAAGATTTTCAAAGTATACTTGGCCCTTTTTTGGCAAAGCTTTTCTGAAATGTCCAATCAGAAGAAGAAAGGATGAAATATATTCTAGTCAGAATCTATCATCTATTCACTATCAATCAGCGATGAGACCTTCCGAGACCCTTGCAAACATAGTTATTTATGAATCATTTCCATAGCAGAGTGATTACTATTATAGAAAATACTAAAATAGAAATAGCATTACATTTTCATCTTTAATAAATTCAACATACGGTATGTCTCTCCAATTAAGAAGATATATTATTTCTCAAATTAAACTATATACATAGTTATTATTAACATTATTGGAAGAAGCACTGGAATCCTGCCAGAGGCCCAAATGAAACATCTGAAGTGCATTTAAATATATTCTCTTTATATGATGAATAAATGTGAGGGGTGTAAAACTCCTTCTATTTGCATTGTCTTTCACTGAATAAAAATGCCTTTTCTTTGAGTTCCCTAAGACTAAAAATTATCTGTATTTGTAATCTTGAATGTATGGAAAGTAGGATGCTGCAGATCTCATTAAAGATTTTATACTCTGCTTTTCTTCAAGACAGATTATATATCCTCTTGAGCTGCTTCACACAATCCTATTCTTAATCCTGTGAGGCATTAAAAACCTCCTGTGAGGTACTGAGCTCCCTCATCTTAGAATTTATAAATAGTCAACAAGATTCAGATATTTGGCAAGAATTTTTTCAGGAGTTGGTCTTCAGTTTCCATCATTATGCATTAACATATGCATAGGAAGTCTGATACAATAATTGCACTGCTCTATGGTAAATTCAGAAGACAAAGATGCTGTGCTGAAATTTTAGGGGGGGGTATTTTTTTTTTTTCTTCTTTTTTGCAAGTAATGATTTTTAATTGTCTTTCAAAGGATGTAGCAACTGTTAATTGGACAAAACTGTTAAACATAATTTTATTTACCACAATTAACATCTTCAAATCTAATATTGAAGTGTAAGTTACTTTATTCACTGATGTCATGCCTGAAAAAAATTAAGTTCAAATACAGATATAGTTCAATTTCTGGAATTATGTGCGTGTGTACATTTCCTAAGTCTGTTTATTTTACCTTGATTTTAGAACAGTAGAATACAAATGCAGTTTGTAAAAGGCCTCTTGGAATGCTTTGAGTACAGTATCTTTTAAAAATAGATTATTATCTTATATTATTCAGGTGCTTCTTTACAAACTAATGTGGAATTCTGCCAAAGTTGCTATAAGCTGATGTGTGCTGCTTGCCTGTTCACAAAGGTGGTTCAGACAGAGTGCAGAGTAAACATCTATTCTCTTTTCAGGTGCATGTGTCCCCCAGATTAAAAAATAGTCAATTCAGAGCAGATAAATAGGTTTAAAGCACCAACTTGTAAATTACTTTATTACAGGTATTTAGTGGTAAAGGAATGTTTGTCTATTTTTTGAAACATAAACCTATTTATTATGTTATTAATGTTGGAAGGATGATCAATGTTCTGGATTAATTTTTAGCTCATTCTACTCCTCTGAAAAATGTCTTTGCATTTTTTTGCAGCACAATGTGGTGGTGGCATGTCAGACTTCAGTGGAGTGATCCTCAGCCCTGGGTTTCCTGGCAACTATCCTAGCAGTTTGGATTGCACATGGACAATAAAACTGCCTATTGGTTTTGGTATGTGTTCTTTCATGGATTAAATTTGTTGGGTTTTTTTTATGGATTAAAAAACCTGAACATAGATTTTAAAATATTGTGAATATTTATTCTGGCAAAAAAGGAATTGTAATTCATTTAAAGAAGTTATTTTTATAACTTAAAAAGTTATCAAAGCATTAAAAGCAAGATATAGAATAGAAAAACTACAAGGTTCTTGGGTTTTCATTTAACTTATACTAAAATTTTCTGATAAAGACAAAGATGCATTCTCATTATCCAGGTGTCACATGAAGACATTGTATACTATAGAAACACAGAATAATTTAGGTTGGAAAAGACCTTTAAGATCATCAAGTCCAACCATCAACCATGCCCACTAAACCATGTCATGAAGTGCCCTGTCTACATGCTTTTTGAATACCTCCAGGGATGATGACTCCACCACTTCCCTGGGCAGCCTGTTCCAATTCCTAACAACCCTTTCAGTAAAGAAATCATTCTTAACATCCAATCTAAACATCCCCTGCTGCAACTTGAGGCCATTTCCTCTCATCCTATCACCAGCCACCTGACAGAAGAGACTAGCACCCTCCTCACTACACCCTCCTTTCAGGTAGTTGTAGAGAGCGATGAGGTCTCCCCTCAGCCTCCTTTTCTCCAGGATGAAAAACCTCAGTTCCCTCAGCCGCTCCTCATAAGACTNCTCACCAGTTCTGAGTACAGGGGGACGATCACTTCCCTGCTGCTGCTGGCCACACTGTTGCTGATACAGGCCAGGATGCCGTTGGCCTTCTTGGCCACCTGGGCACACTGCTGGCTCATATTTAGGTGGCTGTCAACCAGCACCCCCAGGGCCTTTTCCGCTGGGCAGCTTTCCAGCCACTCTTCCCCAAGCCTGTAGTGTTGCATGGGGTTGTCATGACCAAAGTGCAGGACCTGGCACTTGGCCTTGTTGAACTTCATACAATTGGCCTCGGCCCATCGATCCAGCCTGTCCAGATCCCTCTGTAGAGCCTTCCTTCCCTCGAGCAGATCAACCCTCCCTCCCAACTTGGTGTCATCTGCAAACTTACTGAGGGTGCACTCAATCCCCTTGTCTAGATCATTGATAAAGACAATTAAAGAGAACTGGCCCCAGTACTGAGCCCTGGGGAACACCACTTGCGACCTGCCACCAGCTAATTTAACTCCATCCACCACAACCCTCTGGGCTCATCCATCCAGCCCTTTTTTTACCCAGCGAAAATGTATGAGCTCCCATATCAACCCACAGAATACTGTACTTGTTGCTGGCTACCAAATGGATGTTGAATGACTGATTATCACTATTGGAGCCTTGAAGTTCCATTAATTTTTAACCTACTTCCTCTCCATTCATCAAGTTCATATAGGTTCAGCTTCCAGATGAGAATGTGTCATGGTTTCGGCTTCACCCCAGCCGGTAACAAAGTACCATGCAGCTGCTTGCTCACTCCCCACCCCCGTACCTGGCCACGTTGGGATGAGGAGAAAATACAAAGGCAGGCTCGTGGGTCGAGACAAGGACTGGGAGGGATCACTCCCCACTTATGGTCATGGGCAAAAGACAGGCTCAACTTGGAGAAGAAACAAAAGCAATTTAATTTACTACAAAACAAGGGTATTAGGAAGTAAAACCAAACCTCAGAACACCTTCTCCCCTCCCTCCCGCCTTCCCAGCTCAACTCCACTCCCGCTTCTCTCTACCTCCTCCCCCCACAGGGGAACAGGGGATGGGGTGGGGTCAGCTCGCCCCATGTTGTCTCTGCTGCTCCTTCCTCCACAGGGGGAGGATTCCTCACTCGTCCCCTGCTCCAACATGCAGTCCCTCCCATGGGAGACAGTCCTTCACGAACTTCTCCAACGTGGTTCCTTTCCGCAGGCTTCAGTTCTTCCCGAACTTCCCTGGCGCGGGTCCTGTCCGCGGGCTTCAGTTCTTCAGTCACACACTGCTCCAGCACGGGCTTTCCCATGGAGTCACGGCCATCGTCGGAAGCCTCTGCTCCACCTCTCACCTCCATGGGCTGCAGGGGGACAGCCTGCTGTCTCACCACGTGCTGCAGGGCCATCAGCCTCCTCAGGCACCCCTCCTCCCCCCCCTCCTTCTTCACTGACCTCGGTATCTGCAGAGGTGTTCCTCTCACATTTCAATCCCCCAGTCACTGCAGGTTTCCCTTCTTAAATATGTTCTCCCAGAGGTGCTCCCACCGTCACTGCTGGGATCGGCCTGGGCCAGATGTGTGTCCGACTTGGAGCCGGGAAAGCTTCCAGCAGCTTCTCACAGGAGCCACCCCTGCAGCCCCCTCCCCCGCTACCAAAAAAAGAACCCCATGCCACACAATCCCATAACAGATCTTTATGGAAGACTGAGTCAAAATTCGTAGCAGAGTGAAAGTACATTATATCCACACTTCTCCCTTTTTCAGTTTAATCATAGAAGGAAATAATGGTTGATCAGTATTGATTTTCTGTTAGTAAATCGATGTTAACTACCCCGAGAACCTTTTTATCTTTTATGTGTTTGGAAACTGCACCCAATTAGCCAAGTTCCATAATCTTTCCATGGACTGCAGTGAAATGCAGCTGCCATTGCCCAGGTACTCTTTCTTGTCTTAAAGGTGGATATATCTTCAGATTTTTTCTGGTCACCAGAGCTTCTCGCATTCACCATGATTTTCATAAGTAATATCAGCATTTCAGTTACATTGGCTAACCCCTTGAGCATCTTTCAGTGAATCCTATATATCTATCATTGCAAAATCTTTATTCAAAGTTGACCAATACAGTTGTGCCATCTGATTTTTTATAGTTGTGGCACTTTTGTAGAAGCATGTGTACTTGGACTTACTTCTTTATATACTAGTTGAATGGCATGCTGTTTTTTCAGATATACCTCACTGTTTTCCATTTTATACTTGCCATCTTCTGTCACCTTTACTTGATGATGCAGAATTTCTGGGTCTTCCACAGTAACTGAATGTGACATTCCAAATAGTCTTCCCTTCTGCATCTGTCCAGATTCTTTCTCTCCTCTTTTTAAAAACACTTCTATGATCTTTTTGTTTACAAGTCCCAGGAGCCTGGTTCACTTATCGTTTAAATGATAGTGAGTTGTTGTGCATGGTTTGTTTAAACTGAGTAATATTAAACATTCAGTAACATTGACTTAACAGAATCTATCTGTGGGAAGTACATTATGTCAGGATAGGGATTTCCATATAGAACCTAATTGTTATGTTTGCATTTTCTTCAAAAGTCACAATATTCAAGTAAATAATTTAATTTTTGTATTAGCATTTTACAGAAATAGCATTGATACTTTAATTCTGTCATTACCTGAATTTTAGACAGCTTGATATGACAGCTTCTAATGTTTTGTCATGAGTCATAATGCTGTCTAGAATCTTCAGATTCCATGCAGATCCCTGCTAATTTTCCAGTTCATGTACAGGAAAACAAAATGCTCCCTTTTCTATAAGAAGATTAAAATTGCACAGATTGAAATGTACTTGACATTTCTGACCATTTCTAAACAGGATATGATTAAAATTGAATTGAAAATTAAAGTAAAAGTTCATTGTAAAAATGAAAGAAAGGATATTGAAAAAGCCATGGGTAAAACTGGTTTTGGTGATGCTGTGTTTCTAGGCCAGTGGAGGTACATCCATCTAACACTTCTGAGTAGAATAGAAAAACTCAGAAACACCATCATGGGAACTTCCTATAGGCTTTCACTTAAGTGCTTCTAACAAGATTTTTTCCTGGTTAAAAGTTACGGATCATAAGCTTTTGCACTGTATGTTAGCTAATGGTGTAATCTAAACCAATGACACAATGTTAATTTCAATCAATTTACAAGGTTACTTTATATGATTTGTTGCTATTCTTAAGGAGATTAAAGTTTACATATTATATAAATACATGAAATACTCATTCAAGAGGGGTGTCCAAACTGCAAAAAGCCATAGAAAAACAGTCTAACGAGCAGAAGTCTGAGACAGAGGCAAGTGCTATAGGCTGAGCAAAGGATTAATACTTTGGAAGACTGATATGATTCAGGAACTTGTAATGAAAGGCAGTAGAATACAGAGAGCAGAACGATGGACAAAAATATATTAGAGCTGGTTTTGTATTGAACAAAGTGTGTGAAAGAGAAAAAAATTAGCATGAGTTGGCAGTTATTAATGACAGCTTAAACTTTGGACAAGTGTTTGGTTCACAGAGTCAAATAAAAGGCCAAGCCTACAAATATCATGGATAGAGAAAGAGCAAAGTTTGGATATAACTGGATTCTCTGTGTAGGAAATATTTGGAAGGCTGGCAAAGAATGACATTAAAGCAGAAGCTTTCTTATCATGTATAGACTATCTTCAGATAAAGAGAGACAGAAATTATCAAGGTAACAGTAATTTAATTATGCACCAACCTTTTTTCCTGTAGCGTATGAAATGTTACATGCTTCAGAAAACCATTCATAAACTTTACATGGTATCTGGGGAGAAAGCTCTAAAAGACAGTGGCAAACACTATTTAGCTATTACAGTTTAGGAGTTACAAAATTATTCATGACTTTTCAATAATTAATCTGACATTATATCTTTTCCTTTCAATTTTATATGAAATCATGTTGATTGTCTTTGCCAGAAGCACCAGTGGGACTCAATCATCTTCTTAATGAAAATACTCCATTATCATTCCATAGTTGCACTAACTCCAGACAAAATACAAATTCTACTTTGTTGTAACTTATATAGAAATATGTATGAACAGGAAAATGTTTAAAGACTCCTATAACCACTCAGCTGCTGAGCATTTTCTTGTTCTCCTGCCATATAATCATTGTAATAGATCATCTGGTTAGGAGAGAGAACTTGTTAGTGGATAGTAAGCTACCTTCCTGTTCCTTACTGGATTAAATAATCAGAAATTTCTGTCGGCAAGATCATCAATTGGCAGCATGTGTGTGTGAACTGCATGTTTAGTGGGAGAGGTACTGATGAATGATGGTTAGATGATATAATTTACATTTTTTGGATTCAAAAATAAAATATATGTTGAGGGATGTAAGGAGTGTGGCCACCTCCTCCAGCCACTCCAGCCCAGGACCCTCCTGCCCAGCCACTGGAGCCCAGCCTGGTGCTCAGGGGTGCAAGGTCTCTCCCCAGGCTGAGGGAAATGGCTGCCACTTTCCCATTTGCAGATTCAAAGAGTAACGAAGCTGAGCACAGACACACACACTCAGAGGACACTGACAAGGATGGTCACTCAGACTTCCACAGAGAAGATGCTGCCTTCAACAGCAGGACTGACAGAACACAAGCACAGGCAGCAAAGTCCCCTCCTCTGCTTGGGCTGGCAGAGGCAGAAGGTCACTAGTGCAGGCACACACACAACACTCTCTAGGTTCACAAGCACACACATATTTGTGGATCCCTTGATTGTCTGCCTAGCACCCCTGTCTGGATTTTGGGCCCTCTTACCTGGTTCACAGGTCCCCTACTCACTGACTGGTCCAGCTTGATGCTTGCTGCAAACACAGTGTTCGCACACTCATTTGTCACGCACTCCACATTTGCAAGTCCCCCTGCATTTATCAGCATGGACTTTCTGCCTGCCTGATATCCTGGCCTGGACCAAGGCCTTCCTACTCACCAGCTAGTCCAGTTTGAAGTTTGTTAGCAGATGACACCTGTGCACCCACACCCACACCGGGATCAGGGAAGATATAGCCACTTGCCCTCCCAGCAGCCAGCACCAGGCATATGGGCTGTGACCCACCGTCCCCCTCCCGCCACCACCACTGAGCTCCTTATTCACCTCACTCACACTAGTCTCCCCAGTAACTGGTTTTGAGAACACACACCATTCCTGCCCCAGTGGCTGGGAGTTAAAGACCCTTGCACTCACTTCAGGCCAGGGGCACAAACAACCCTGCTCAGACTCCAGTAGCTGGCACCCAGTCCATTCACACTGGTACCCCCATTAGCTGACATTCTGGGCACAAGGTCTGTAGAATTATAGAATCATAGAATACTTTGGGTTGGAAGGGACCTTTAAAGGTCATCTAGTCCAACCCTTCTGCAATGAGCAGGGACATCTTCAACTAAAACAGGTTGCTCAGAACCCCTCTAGGACTCTTCCTAGATCAGAGAGCTATGGTCTTTAACTCGCTCCAGTAGCTGACACCACAGGCTGCAGGATGCCCACACACCTGGTCTGACTCCAGTAGATGGGACCAATTTTCACACCCCCTCCCCCTACACAGAGGTCTCACCAGTAACTGGCACTGAGAATCCCCACGCGCTCCAGTAGCTAGCACTACAGGCCAGGGGCACCCACACCCCTGGTCTGACTCCAGCAGCTGGCACCAAATTCCACTCACAGATACGGATCTCACCAGTAGCTGGCACTTATTCCTTGCAGCACATATACACACGGGATAGAGAGTGAGATTGCACAGAGAGATAGTTAAGAAAAGATTTAATAAGAAGATATGAGATGGTAGGACAGAATGGTTATCAGGTGCAGGGCTTAGCCAGACAAATGTACTGACTCACCCCATTTTACGTGCAACCAGCCCCTTTCGTGCCCTTTTGTGTCTAACCCTATCTTTGCTCCTCTCTGCTCTCCTTTCCCCTGCGGGGACCCTCAGGGGTTTGTATAGGTGTACTAATTCATGCACCCCTCCCAGTACGACATCCCCCTGGTTTACAATCTTACCAGTTGCAAAGTCCAGGTTGATCTTCCTGGAAGTCCTGCCTGTAGTTTCTTGACAGCCCATCAATTAGTGTGACTGGCAAGGTTTGTTTCTTGTCATCGGCTCCATGTGTCTTTGCATATTTTGGTTTCTGGTTTTCCCTTTTCTGTTGGTTTCCCAATTCATAAAGTCCCTGATCAGATGACCTCGCTGGAATAAACATTCTCACACTCTCGCTTGACCTCATCAATTAGTGTGATTGATCAGGTTTGGTTTTCATCACATCCTCCCTCAGGTTTGTTTCCCTGGATGTTCTTGTGTATGGCTTCCTCCTTTTCTTATTTTCCCTTGGTTCATTAAAAAATGTCCTTGACCAGATTCCCTTAAAGGATCAGACACTCTCCTTCCACATACCTTTACAATATATGTGATACATATTATATGCACAATTTTTACTGTACCTCATTATTTTATATATATAAATATATATAAGCTGAGATGGGTTTATGTACAAGTGAAACGCAGCTATCTCTGGAGTAGAATTCTGTCACTGTTTTTTTCCAGGTGTGGCACACAAAGCATGTTTTCTTTTAATAGAACTAGAGACTACTTTATGCAATTGAAAACAGGAAAGATTAACTAAAATGAATGTGTTCAATGTTCAGAACTGAAATTTGCCCTAAATGCACAAACAACAAACTTTGCCAAAAAGTGGCATAAAATAAACTACAGTTCAATGCCTTAGATCATGTTTGTATTTCAGTGTTAGCATTTCTTACCTTGCCAGCCTCTCAGAATTAGTAATGCATGAGGAGAAAGAATGCTTCAAACTGAATTCCATGGACTGCATCAAGAAGCATAATACATGCTTTTCCACTACTTACATTATTTTCTGATACCAACAGCATAAAATGTACATACTTTATTTTCCCTCCTGGTATTGATACTGGTGGCTTTTATTTACTGACAATGTTTTTCAGGTGTCCATTTGCAGTTTGTGAATTTCTCAACGGAGACCATACATGATTACTTAGAAGTTAGGAGTGGATCTACAGAAACTAGCACTGTTATTGGGAGACTAAGTGGCCCTCAGCTACCAGCTTCTTTGTTCAGCACAACTCATGAAACCAGCTTATACTTTCACAGCGATTACTCACAGAACAAACAAGGATTTCATATTGTATATCAAGGTGAGATTTAGACATTCTTACGTGGGAACAAGGTGGCTGTTGAAGGTTATTTCTTTTTTTGGCATTCCTAAAAGATAAATATGAAATAAAAGATTTTGTGTGCTTCAAACCAGTGTTATGCATCAAGATCAAACAGAAGAATGCAGAAAATTAAGATGAAAAAGGAAAAATAATTGCATATTCTCTTTAAAAAGTAGTTCAAATGTAGGCAAACAGATAATTTCCCATATCTGAATTTGGTTGGCATATTAATTTACATTGCCTGGCTTTACAAAGTAAGCATCTCTATTGTTTAACCTTTGTAAGCATATGGGAATCTCAATTTTGTGTCTTGGGTTCTGGAAGGGGAGGATCTAAATATCGTTTTAAGAGTACTGGGTCCATGTAGGCTAGTACAGAATAATGCCAACTCAGAAATCTCCAAATCCATTTTATTTCCTAGTTGGCAGTATCGCTGGAAGGTTCTTGTTATGTTGTACGCAAATAGGTCATGCTGAGCTGGTGAGGACTGCAAGATCATAATTCTATTTATATAATTGCAGATTCATTTAAAAGGGATTAGATCACCACTGTTCACAAAAAAAAGTCAAATGTATATTTTAAACTATACCTGTTTTCTTTATAACATCAAAGGATGATTTAAAGAGTTTTTACTTTAGAGCAGTCCTTTACTTTAGAGCAGTCCCCTATTATTGTTTCAATAGTAACAAGTCCAGATTGACTTGAACTCTGTGTAACATTCTGGAAGTGATCCCCTGTAAAAAGTGTTAGCTTTTAAAGAAAAAGTCAGTTTATGACTTAAATTGCCTGATAAGATTTTATTCACTTCTTATTTGGAATATGTTACAATTTGTAGGAGTAAGGGAACTTTAAAAACTACTGCTAAGAGGGCAGTGAAAGACTTGTTCTCAGTTCTGTCATAAGAAGTCAATGTTTCAAATCTTCTTGGAAAAGATGTGAGAGAGGCTTATTTTCAATTCTTGTTTGCTGTCAAATCTTTGACATTCATAGTTCATTACAGAGCCTTTTGATTCTTCTGAGAAAACCAAATAAAATTATAGACAGGTTTATTTCTCCTCTTCCTTAAAAATAAGAACGTAAAAACAGAAAACCCTATTAGATCAGAAAAAAAGCTCCATCTAGCTCAGTATAGTATATCCAAATTGCAAAAAGGAATGCTACTTAGCAGCACAGAAGCCTAGCTAGTTTCTTTTGTACTTTCCCAGCATCCACAGTTGTTGTCAGACTCTTAATTCTATTACTGTGGGATTTGATGGAATTTTTGCATTCAGTCCTTCCAATGTCTTCATGATATTTGTGAACTTCTGTCATATCGACCCCAATCTCTTTCTCAAGAAGCCATGTTTAGTCATGTGGTCAGTAATGTTACTCATTATTATAGGCTGTATCATATTACCATTTTTAGAAGTCGGACTCACTGATCTGTAGTTTCAAGGATTCCCTCTAAAGGTAGATGTGATTTACATTGGGAAATAACCACTCCTCTAGATAAGATATTGAAATGATAAGATATATCTTGGTTCAGCAGCTATTCTGGGTGAAAGCTCCTGGTCCTTTGTCTTACCTATTTAGTGTAGTACTTTTGTATTTACTTCAAATTGATCTAGTGCCTTATACCTACATAATACAAGCACTGTATCTTGTTTGAAAATCTCTACACCATCTTCAGCAGTAAAGACAGATACAAAGAATTTATTGAATT
>VYZV01007790.1:2396-29680 GCA_013401275.1 Pandion haliaetus | reverse complement strand
TAATGTAGGATATTGTACTTATGATGAACAACTGAAGAGAAATGTAACTCGAATGGTCGTGGAACAGAAATGTGATAAAACTACTAGACTATACCAGAAAGGGCAGTTGGGATTCAGTATGGTCTATGATCATACTATTTCAATTCCAATATACAGCCAAAACTCCTTGGTGTTTTACTTGGGACAGATCAGTTTTTACAGCTTGGACATAAGTAAATGACAGAGGGAGTACATTGCGAGAAAAGGAAAATTTAGTATTTTGGTGGCAATGTGAAAATATACAATTGCAGTACTAAAGACATAGCAATTCAAAGAATTCTCCCTTTAGCTGTGGCCTTGAAGTATGGCTGCTTGTGTAGAGGACTTAAAAATGATCTCCAATTGACTGAAACATTTAAACCTAAAAGAAGAATGATATTTAGTTGCCGGAAGACTACCATTCAGATCCAGAACACTTAGTTTGGGCAATGAGTGATGGAACCTGGACAACCCATCTGCCTCCTGATGGGAAGGTAAAACAAATCACTTTGAGAATGCCAACACTATGCCTAGTTTGGAAAAAGTCTCTTTTTAAAGGATCTTTAGAAAATTTGAAATTCGAGTGGGCAAAAAGGTCAGAGATAGATGATGAATGGAATGAACCCTTTAGTGGAGTTAGAATCAGTTGGGCCCTAGAATCTTTATTAACCCTTTTGGCAATATATAGTAATCGAGACTGGCTGTATCAACTAATGGCACAGGTAGAGAAACTGGCCAATGGGACCAGAAGAGGGTTTAGAGATCTAAACATACAGTTACAGGCCACTTCCAAAATGACTGCAAAATAGGATGGCTTTAGATATGCTTTTACTCATAGAACACGGAGTGTGTGGATACTTAAAAGGCAGAATGGACCACCGTTGCATACACATTACAAATGTAACTCAGGATGTAGAACATGATTTGGACTTAATGGGAAAAATTGAGAAAGACACACAAGAATTCCAACAAGATAGTCAAGAAAGTTGGATAGACAAGATTTTTAAAGGACTAGGCTGTAATCTGAGTTCTTGGATTAAATAATTGATTGGCACAGCATTAACTTTGTTAATAATCTTCTTGATGATTATCTTGATCTATTATTTTCTAAACAAATCAATCATAAGACTTCTTTTAATCACATGATTATCCAAACTGTGGCAAGACAACAAAATGGACAATCAATCCCAGAGTTTCCTCCAGCTTATAGTGAATAATAAGTAAAATTATAGTGAACGTATTGAAATGATTTTCAAAACTTTCAAAGGGGGGAAATGTTGCAAATACTGTGATAAAGGAATCAAAATTTCATCATACAAAAGAGTTAGGTTTTATTGAGAAGTAGAAAATTGTTTAAGCATAATGTATAGGAGTGTAAAGTTTGAAATGTAGTCATAGAAACTTTAGGAACTGTGTTATGTGTGGCCATAGGAACCTCAATATTGTTAAGTTTGAAATAAGCTAACCATAGAAACCTCACCAGGAACTTACTGGTTTTGCTATGTTTTGTTTCAAGAAACTAGGGAAACCGTCATCGACACCAGCTTGCTGCTCGGAAACCCCCTTAGCCTTCCCATCTTGATTTGAGTATCGAGGATTCCAATCAGTAGAGCTAAGTGAAATTGAACAATGATTGTTTTTAAATAAGAATATTGATAAAGTGATACAATCAAAAGACCAATCATTATAAAGGTTAAATTTAAGAGCAAGCATAATAGGCATTTTTATGTAAGGAGCTTATGTAACAATGACTTGACAGAAAAAGTTTATAAAAACCGATGAATTTAATACTAAGTCAGACACACCTTTGGAGGAGCAATCCCCCATGTCCCCAGAGCTGCAATAAGTGAAGTGCCTGCTTCTTAACTTCACATTGGTGTTAAGGAGTTTTATTCTGGATTTGAGTAACAATATGGGCTCACAATAATTGGCACAATCTTACATCCGTGGCAGAAAGAATTACAGTATTGGCAAAAGAGCAAGAACGGAGACTGGGAAAAGGAAAGGCAATGGTGTGGAGAGTGTTGGGAGCCTCTCTAATGGCAATCCAACAATATAGGAGTGTAAGCAAATCCGCAAATGACTTGTGAAGTGTTGGGAGCTGCTCTAATGGCAGCCCAACAGTATAGGAGTGCAAGCAAATCTGCTGAAAGCATGTAATCTCTAGTGACTTAGTGTAAGAAACTGTAAAAGACTGTGTTGGTTATCTGTCTCAACATTGCTGGAATGTTAAAACACCACTACTATAACAACAGAACAACCTTTGGGACCATGAAACCACAGATTGCCAGCTACTGGATGTTCTTATTCTAGAGAACCTTAATCTAACACTGTGCATGTGCCCAGACCCAGGGTCCAAAACACAGGGGGGCCCAGAGACCGCTGAAAACTGTCTAAACCACCCCCCCCCAGCGACGGTATTGGGCATGCGCACCACCACCGGGTGGTAGGGGTGGTTAAGAAAAAGGCTCCTGGAATACGTTAAGTGATTCTTAGAAGAAGAATGAATATGCAATGAGACCGCCCAACAAAAGAACAGAAACGACCAACATTGGACAGAATGTTCTTGGAACTAAGACAATTCGAACTGTCAAGACACTGCAGCTCCATGGTGGCAGCTATTGCAACTATGGTCTTATTTCTTTTCCTTCGTTTCCTCTCTCTCTCCCCTGCGTTCATGAACTTGCTGTTGGGAAAATAAAGTTGTTTGGTGCTTGACTCCATTTTGAGACTTAATTCTGTTCCCGAGCATTCAAGCAAAACATTGCTACAGTTTTTGACCAGCTTGCAACATCTTAATTGGCATCATGGACAGGATTATCGGAGAAACAGAAAGTGCCCACTTGTTTTGTTAGAGACTCTTGTGTGTGTACAACTGAGACATATAGAATTGAGTGAAATACGAGTCTTTGTGGAATTTTTGAAGGTATGGCCTCCTGAGAGTGAACAGAGGGGGAACAGTGATAGTAACTTACAGTGTGACCCTCTCAGGACAACATTACCCCTCTTTGGTAACGTGAATGCCCGCACAGGTACAGATGTTCACAATTATTCCCCTACAAAAGTATCAAATGAGAATTTAGATAAACTGGATGATATTGAGGGAAGTTATCATGCTTGCCCATCTCCCCAAGGGTGAGAATGGGTGAAAAAATCATTGGTTCCAACCATGGAGTATTGTGGACAGAATCATGATATTGCGGAGGGAGGCTAAAGTCAGGCCTGGGAAGGGAAAATCTATAATTTGTGCAGTTTTAGGAGTCAGCTTGGCAGTGGCTGTGGAACACAGGAGGCAGAATTGTGTCAAGATGATGCCATGATAGATTCTTTGAAAATGGCAGTTAAGTCACTACAAGAACTATTAAAGGAGACCAAACAGTTGTTAAAGGAGGAGAGAAACCAGAATGTTAAACTAAAGGAAGCACTGCAGGAAGAATTGTGGAAAGAAAGAGACTTGTGTGGAGAGTTGGGGTCAAAGTTAGAAGAGAGATTAGGCAAATCTATCCCCAGGAGGATTTACAGAGAGCAAAAGAGGCAGTAGAACATCCTCCTCATATGTATCCCCTGGTTAAGACTGAGTACTTGTACGAGGTGGATAGCGATGATTGTCCTCAAGTTATTACTAAAGAGTTTCCATTTACAGCGACTGAGTTAGCAAAATTAAGGGAGGATTTTGCAAGAACTCCAAAGGAATCAGAAACAGAATATGTTTGGAGACTATTGTTGTCAGGAGGAGATGGAATCTTGCTGTCAGAGAAGGAAGCAGAAGGATATTGGGGTCCAGGTGTGTTTCTAACTACTGGCAATTATCGGGCCCCATGGTCCTTGATGTAGAGGGCAGTGTAGTGGGGCGGGGGGGCTGAACCCTTTGGAGAGGGGAGACACCCTAGCTATAACAGGTACAGTGGATCAACTAGTAGAAAATGTGCAAAAAGCAGCTTGTTTACGGATAATGTATGATAGGGAGCTGAAACCTAACCAGGGCTCTCCAATGATAATGCCTGTGGATCCAGAACGGATGACTCCTCTAATCCGAGGATTTCCTGATTCTCTAAAACCCATTGGGATCCAGCTACAGGGGAAGATACCAAATACCCCTGTAGCAGAGTTACAGCTGCTCTAGAGGGGGTAATGACCCCCGATCACCGGAGGTCAGGGAGAAAAGTGTGGAACTTGGGGAAGTAGCCCAAGAACTAATTAATTTTGGAAGGAAATATGGTCCCATTGGTGGACCCCAGCAAAATTCCAAAACCAGGGCCATATGAATCATGGAGAGAGGCGGGGGATGGTTGGCACTGGACAAGAAAATTCAAGATTCAAAATCGGTGCCATTTACTGATCCTGGGAGAGGGAAGTCCCTAAGTCGCCAGGAATGGTGGCAACTGGGACTCCAGAGAGGTGATCCCCAAGATCTAGTGGATGGGCTTCCAGCCCAGAAATTGGAGGAACTTGTACAAAAGTGGTTGGGGCGAAAAGTCAATTTTGAACCAGCCCCTAGTGCCCCAACACTGACAGACCTTGCGGAGGGAGCCGATGAAGAAACGAGGGTGACAGGAAACTAGACCCTCCATTCTCCCAAGGTGAGGGCGGAAATGAAGGATTGCTGTTCATAACACAATTCACCTTAAATGTGAAAGGAGATTTATTGATTACAGTGGCTGTAGGGCCACGTAAAAAAAGCAGTAACCTTTTTAATTTATAAGGGAGCTCAAATCACCACACTGATGTGGATTGAGGTGGAGCAATGTGGAATTTTGACTTCGTCTAAAAACCTAATTATCTCAAATGCTTTGGAAGAAACCCAGTTGGTACCTATGGTTTTAGTAAAATTATGGTTGCCCAGGGTGGAAGACCCAGTTAACACCAGGTCACAGTAGGCCCTTTCCTGACAAATCTTTTAGGCATAGATGTATTGAGGGGCAGACAGTGGTATGATACCCGGGGAAACTCATGGTCTTTTGGCACTTCTCCGATCAGAGAATTAGCTGAAATGTCCTGGACAGAAGTGCGCCTATTGCAAGTAGCACCCACTCTCCCCCCTTCCAGGATGACTAACGTGAAACCCTACCTGTTGCCATTAGGTGCCCGGAAGCGGATAGCTCCCATGATTTAAGATCTTAAACAATGGGGAATTTTAACGTTCACCCATTCCCCGTACAATTCCCCAGTGTGGCCAGTGCGTAAACCAAACGGGAAGTGGAGACTGACCGTAGACTGTCGTCAACTCAATGCTAATACTGGCCCCTTAATGGCGGCAGTACCTACTATAGCTGAGCTAATCTCGCTTATTTAGGAACAAGCTCACCAGGTGATGGTCACAACTGATGTGAAAGATATGTTCTTCATGGTTCCTCTGCAGGAAGAGGACCGTGATTGTTTTGCCTTCACATGGGAGGGACAACAGTATACCTTCGCTTGTCTCCCTCAGGGCTATAAACATTCTCCCACCTTGGCACATCATGTTCTGGCACAAGACTTAGCCCAAATTTCCCCAGAACCAGGAGTTAAAGTTTATCATTATATCGATGATGCATTGATAGGAGGGGATCAGGTTAGCCCTGTGCAGGTGACACAAGGAAAGATTACACAGTACTTAGAGTTTCTAGGACTCCAGATATGTGAAGACAGATGTTGCTGCAAATGAGGTGACATTTTTAGGGATATGGTGGAAAGGAGGGTTAGTCTGTATTCCTCAGGGCACCCTCTCAGCACTAGATCAAGTGAAAATCCAAGAAAATAAAACAGAGCTGCAGCACACTTTAGGATTATTGGTCTTTTGGAGAAAACACATCCCAGATTTTGCAATAATTGTGCAGCCTTTGTATGACCTGCTGCGAAAAGTGGCAACTTGGGAATGGGATCCCACCCGCAATGAAGCATTACAGCTTTCAGTGTTTGAAGCAAGCACCCACCAAGCTTTGGGTCCTATCCACCCCACTGACCTTGTCCAGATTGAATGGGGGTTTGCACGCTCGGGATTATCAATTCATTTTTGGCAAAAGGGACTAGAAGGTCCTATCCGCCCAATCAGGTTTTACTCCAGGAGCTTTCAGGATGCTGAGAAGTGATAATCCAGCTGGGAAAAAGGATTGTTCGTAGTGAGTTTAGCTCTTAGAGAAGCAGAACAGACCATATGCCAACAACCTATAATTTTAAGGGGACCCTTTAAAGTAATTCAACCTGTATTGGCAGGAACTCCTCCCCCTGACAAGGTGGCCCAAAGACATACTGTGAGAAAATGGTATGCTAAGATTGAACATTATTGTGGTGTTTTTACAGTCACTGAAGGTACCCCCAAACGGTTAAACATCCAGGAAGAGGTAATGAACCTCCTGGAGGAGGATGCTCCTCCTCCTTCTGTGGTTAAAATTGCCCCGACCTTTTCAGAGGAGTTGCAGAATGTGTAGTTCACAGACACCTCTGCAAAGAGGGAGGGCAAACAGTGGAAGTATCGAGCTGTAGCTGTTAATGTGGACACCAAAAGGGAAATCATTACCGAAGGCGAGGGCAGCGCCCAAGTAGGGGAGTTAGTGGCAGTATGGAGTGTGTTTAATAGCGAGAAAGGGGTGAATACTCCAGTGTATATTTACACCGACTCATTTGCAGTGTTCAAAGGATGCACGGAGTGGCTCCCTTTTGGGGAAAAGAACAACTGGGAAGTAACCCGGGTACCGCTGTGGCAAAAAGAGAAGTGTCAAGAAATCCTAGATGTTGCCAAAAGTGGAGACTTTGCAATAGCATGGGTAAGCTCCCACCAGGAAGGGGGTAGCCTGCTGGGTGAATGGAATAATAGGGCAGAGGAGCTAGCCAGGATTGCCCCTCTGCAGAAGGAAAATCAAACAGGAGAAAATTGGGATAGTCTCCTGGAATGGCTACACGTTAAACGTGGTCATACAGGGTCTAATGATTTATATAAGGAGGCACATGGCAGAAGCTGGCTTGTTACTCGGGAAACTTGCAAAACCTGTATTTCAGCCTGTGACCAATGCAAACTTCAACCGAGCGACACGTCATGGAAGAATCCCCCCTTCACTTAAGAGATAAAAAGACCCTCTGGGAGACCTGGCAGATCGATTATATTGGGCCTTTTTCAAAGGGAAGGGAAACAGTATGTATTGGTAGCTGTGGAAGTGATTTCTGGCCTAGCTCAAGCAAAGTGTTTCCAAGAGCAACTGGGGAAAATTCAGTGCGAGCCCTGAAAATTTGGTTCAGTTCCCTCCCAAAACCCAATTCTATTCAATCAGGCAATGGCAGCCATTTTACTGCTGCCAAGGTGCAAGAGTGGGCAAGGGAAGAGGGAATCAAGTGGGTATTTCACACCCCATACTATCCCCAAGCTAATAGGATAGTGGAGTGAACAAGTGGATTTTGAAANGTTTTGAGTCTTAATTCTGTTCCCGAGAATTCCAGCAAAACATCGCTCTGGTTTTTGACCGGCTTGCGACACTTAGTGAGGGAGCTGCAAAATCAATTGGTGGATGAAAGGGCTAGAGGGATAAAAGCAAAGACACAGTTAAATGTGGAATGCAAGATGAATCACCAACATTGTATGGACCTGTTTGATTTACAAGATAGGGAGAAAATACTGTGTGAGTCACTTAAGGACCAGAGCAGAGCTAGCAACTCTGATTCTGAAAGTGAGGCTGGTTTTCCATTCCTAGCAAAGGCAGACGACCCTAGAGAACCTTGGCCACTGACCCAAAGAGTGGCTTATTGGGCAGGAGGTTTAGACCCTCTAGAAAGTGGAGATCCAACCAGTATTGATACCCCCAAATTGATCACTTAACTGAAAGCATCCAAAAGAGTGCCTGCCTCCAACTTATGCATCATAGACAATTAATCCTGAGGCAACCATCAACGATGCTATTAATAGCTCATAAAATTCAGTTGCAAGACTGCTTAAGGGATGCTCTGGCTCTGCAAGCAGGAAATCCTGCCAGGCCAAGAATGAGCAGAACCCTAACCTAGGGGGAGGTCGCCCAGGAATTAATTAATTAATTATGGAAGCACAATGGGAGTCAGGAGGAATTTATTGTTTGTGGGCTGAAGGAATTGAGACGGGAATACCCTGAGATTTAATGGAGGGGATGCCCGCCATGGCACTGGAGAAGCTTGTCTATGTGTGGAAGGGAAAGGGAGAAATACCTCAAAAGAAGGACCACCTACTCGAGTTAAAAGCTGGTTGCCAGGATATGAGACTGCAGTAGAAAATATAATGATATTGAGACTAGATTTGCTGAAAGGACAAGCCTGGATAAACTCGAGAGGAAGAAAGTGGGTGTTTGGTCTCCCTACCATGTCTGTGCAGCTATTGCAGCCTGCACCTGAACAACCCCTTTCTAAGATTGTTGACATCAAGCCTTACTTGCTCCCCCTATGGGCAAGAGAAGGGATCAATTCCGTGATAGCTGAATTACAGGAGCAAGGGGTAATTGTCCCTGCACACTCTCCTTATAATTCCCTGGTGTGGCCAGTCTGTAAACCCAATGGAAAGTGGCAACTGACCATTGACTATCAGCGCCTGAATGCCAACATGAGCCCCTTGGCAGCTGCCGTGCCTAACATAGCTGAGCTAATCACAATACAAGAATAAGCCCATCAAATTTCAGCAACTATTGATGTAAAAGATCTGTTCTTTATGGTCCCTTTGCAAGAAGCAGACAGAGATCTCTTGGCTTTTACATGAGAAGGTGTGCAATTTACTTTTACACACCTCCCCAAGGAATATCAGCACTCGCCGACAATTGCTCATTATGCATGGGCTCAAGAGCTCACCAAAATCACTCCTGCAGAAGGAGGTAAGATATACCAGTATATTTATGATGTATTGATTGGCAGCCCTGATATCACAGAATTGGGACAGACCCAAGCAGAGATAATTGCTCACTTAGAAAAATTAGGACTCCAAATTCCAGATGAAAAGATACAACTCCCATCTTCCGAAGCGAAGTTCCTGGGTATCTGGTGGAGGGGAGGAACAGTGTGCGTTCCCCCCGAAACTTTAAATACCCTCCAACAGGTTAAAATGCCTGGAAATAAGAGGGAACTACAGTATGCCCTAGGTTCACTCATATTCTGGAGGAAACTTATTCCTGATTTCTCTATCATAGCCCAGCCCCTCTATGACTTAACATGCAAAAGAGCAGCTTGGGAATGGACCCACATTCACGAGGAAGCTCTAAAGCTGTTAATCTTTGAGGCTGGGGTATATCAGGCCTTAGGGCCAATACAAATGACAGATCCACTCCACATCGAGTAGGGGTTTGCAATTCACGGACTGTACATACATATGTGGCAATGCACACCAGAGGGAGCGACTTGGCATATTGGATTATATTCATGCAGTTTCAAAGATACAGGAAAACGGTATTCAGTTTGGGAAAAAGGCCTCTTTGTAGTTAGCTTAGCATTGCAGGAAGCTGACGGAATCATATGACAGCAATCAATCCAATCAGGTAACAGGAGCTACTTTACTGCCGGGTTGGTCCAAGAGTGGGTACACAATGAAGAAATACAGTGGGTTTTCCACACCACATGCTATCCTTAAGCAAATTGGATAGTGGAATGCACTAATGGACTTCCAAAACAAACCCTAAATCCCCACAAACCAGGATGGCCAGACATGGTCACAAGAGTGAATAGCTGCTGGGGGATGAACAGATGTCCTAGACTGACTGCTTTTTGCCCAACCCCCCCCTCCCTACTTCCAAGAAGGGGGGATAAGAAAGTTACAATACACCTGCTCCACTATCCTGGACAACCTGTTCTGCTAGATTTACCTACTGTAGGGGAAGTATCTGACATCACTGAAAATCCCTTTTAACTTGTATGAATGTATACCAACAGATGCACATGGAAAACACCACCGAATCCAAATGCGATGGATAACACCCTCATTTTAATCTATGAACTGCTTTATATTTGCACTTTGTAGAACCAAGGAGAAAGACGGCAAGGGAAGCATGTTAGTCCTGACTATATTAATTGTTATTTGTGTTATGAGTTTATTGTTATTTGTAATTTTTGTCTGTTATTACAGGGAAAGATGCTTTGGGGAGCCTTCTCACTCATCCTCATCCTTTCCACTGGAGGACAGGAAAAGGTTCTGCAGATTTAGCTTGGAATTTGATTCAAGGTTTTATGCACCTCTGGAATGACACCAGTCAAAGTGTTTGTACAAGTGAAATCAATTTGGCCTCATTAATCTAAATATCACCAATCTTGTGGGGAAAAAAAAAAAGCTGGTAAACAAAATTGCTCCTGGAACAATGCTTTCAGGGGACCTTTCATGGCTCTAAAAAAAAAACCCCTTCCTCTTCCTGTTAAAAGATTATCTTCTTCCCTGAGGAGGAAACCTTGAATCTTCTGATGTTGCTAAAAGAACATGGGGTATATGGGATGTTTAATCTCACTGACGAAGAATGCTGTCTCACCATACACAACACAACTACCTCCTCAGAAGAGGTGTGAAAGAAGATGAGAGAAGTTACAGACAAGACTGGAGAACTTTTCCAAGCGATGCAACCAAGAGACCAGTTTAACGGAGGATTATTGCTGACCTCCCCCTAACGTTCTTGGGACTCACGGGGTGGGGAAAATGACTTGTTAGCATTGGACTCATGTTGTTACGTGGATTTTTGTTCTTAATGCTTGGCTTTGCAATTGTTCACTATATGCATCTCTTCCCTCTCTTTTCTCTTCTCTCCCTCTTCTGTCTGATACTATCTCTCTCCCCCTTTTTACTTTACATCTAAATCGCCAGCCTGGGAGAAGACTATGGAGAATATTATACAGACAATGTTTGAGCCATGGAGTGATGTGAGAGATTGAAAGAGTTAATGTCTCAAATATTGTGGTGGGGCAAGTTCTGCTTAAGGATGAACTCTGCATAACAACAAATGCCACATAGCAAGGAACCACAAGTGAGAAGATGCCAATCAGCACCCATCAGCAGCAGGACAGGGAAGGCATGCCAGAGGGTGCACAGCTCCCTGTTCTGATAATGCTATTCTGATATGCTGAACGGGGCAGGCCACCATGCATAGCCAAAGCAGAAGTTACTCCCCAGATGACCCCCAAGCGCACGGACCCATCTCCCAAAGGCTCACAAACTGCTCATGACATCTAATTAGCCTAAAGAGTTCAAATGCCCACTCGCAGGAGGGGCAAGGATGATAAAAGGACACAAACTGAAGCCCCACGTGTGCAAGCCCACCGGAACCAGACCCTTCGGCTGACTGCACCCCTCAGGTGACTGAACCAATGCTGGTCCCAGGACTGGTGAAATCTTTCTCCTCTGTCTCTCTCTTCTGTAATCCCTACGCCTCACCCCTTTAGACATAAACTGTTGACCAATCTGGGACTAGGAGTGGAGCCAGCTGCCCCTAGGCTCCAATCTGAGAGGGAGTCTAGAAAGCAAGGGGGTCTGCTCTGAACCTCAGGACTCAACAGGAGAGCTTTCCTTATCGTCTTCCCTGAACTGATCCCCAAATAAGCAAGGCCTGTAGTATGTGTTTGGTGATGTATGGTTAGCACATGTTACACAGTTTACTGACATAGTTTCATGCCAATTTTTGTTGTAAGCTGTCCTGGTTTCAGCTGGGATAGAGTTAATTGTCTTCCTAGTAGCTGATATAGTGCTATGTTTTGAGTTAGGTATGAGAAGAATGTTGATAACACTGATGTTTTCAGTTGTTGCTAAGTAATGTTTAGTCTAAAGTCAAGGCTTTTCAGCTTCTGATGCCCAGCCAGCAAGAAGGCTGGAGGGGCACAAGAAGTTGGGAGGAGACACAGCCAGGATAGCTGACCCAAACTGGCCAAAGGGGTATTCCACGCCATGTGACATCACATCTAGTATATAAAATGGGTGGGAGTGGGCATGGGGGCATCACTGCTTGGGGACTAACGGGGCCTCGCTCAGCAGGTGGTGAGCAATTGCATTGTGCATCACTTGATATTCCAGTTCTTTTATTATTACTATTGTCATGTTATTAGTGTTGCCATTATCATTATTAGTTTCTTCTTTTCTGTTCTATTAAAGCGTTCTTATCTCAACAAACGAGTTTAATTTTTTTTTTTTCCGATTCTCTCCCCCATCCCACTGGGTGGGGGGGAAGTGAGTGAGTGAGTGACTGCATGGTGCTTAGTTGCTGGCTGGGGTTAAACCACAACATGAGCATACCAATTTTTGTGGTGAGCATGCCAATTCTTGTTGTGAGTGAATAAAAATTGAGTTTTGTGAGTTAAAGGATCCCTGGGGTTGTTTCACCTTAGTCCTGACCTGGGAATCAGCAAACCTGAGTCACCATCCTGAGAAACTGGGATGTGACATGACTGGATAAAAGAAATTATACCAATATCAATATTATAAGTGAAGACCGTAACTTCCAATTCCCAGCCATGTGAGTTCAGTCTGATATTTGAAAATAGAGATCTATAAAACTGAACATAAAATCTTTAGAATTCAATATTCCTTCCCTTTTTATGCAGAATTTGGGCTACAATAAGAAGAATTTACACCTTTGTTGCACCATGTACTTTTAAAATATCACACTAATCTGAACTACAGCAAAGTCAAACAACTCAAAAGAGAGAGGGATCTGAAAGAGCAAGGTCTCCTTGAAAGCTGTGTGAGTGCATTTTTATTGAAAACTTTTCTGTGGTTTTGATTTTAAAAAACAATCTCACCACCACAGGGCTGTTTCCACTGGGGATTATCAAAGCCCTCTGTTTCACAGTTTTTTGATCTGCCACAGTAGCATCATATCCAGTGTTCTTGTAACCTACTTAATATCTGTTAAGTAGTAAAAGATCTCATTTGCAAAACAGGGTTTTACATACATTCTGGTGAGCTGGGATCAATTCACCTATTTCTAGCAGAGATCTGAAGGTTTTCTTTTTATAACCAGTCCTTCAAGTGGTACAGAATTTTAAAGAGAGACTTTTTCTGAGTCCTAAATAAACAAAACTGTGAACAAGTTCTAACAGTAAAGCCTGGTACTGCTCAGCTGCATTTATATTAAGAACTAGATGAAGTCACTTTTTCTTTTTTAAACTGAAGCTACTTCTACTTAAAAGATCATAACAGGAAACTCCTTACACTGAAGTTTTACCTACCAAGAAAAACAGCTGTTGAGCTAAGGACAAACATGGACCTAAGACCTCCATAGCATCCACTTTAAGTCTAGAATTAGAATTAGTAATTTTGAAATAGTTCACTGCCTTATTTTTACATCATAATTTTCAAATTTATGCATTTTTCTGCCAAGCCAGGGAAGAAATAACTCCATAAATAAATAAATAAAACATTTTATTGTTTCACTCTGGCTGTGAAATAGCAAATACTGATACTAACTTTTAAAAAATACATTTTAAATGAGCATAGCATTTAAAAATACCACCTCATTCTGCAATATTTTTGTAATTAATTGCAATATTGCACGTGTAAGTAAAACTGCTACTGTTAGAATTAAAATATTTCTTTACTGAAAACGAAGTGATGTCACTTCTGCTAACCATATAGAGGCAGGAGACAGAGGTGTTTTATAAAAATTCACCTGAAATAAGGAGAACTCTTAATGTTGAAATAAAAGCTCAAATCTCCTGAGTTTTGTTTAAGGCAGGTCCTGGTACTGTGAATTATTTTGAAAAATGCCTTTTCAAATTAACCATGCTATTATAGTAAAGCTATTGAGAATTACAAAGGCAAACAGTCCCTTCAGGGTTAGGGAAGAATCTAGGCAGACCTGAAGATGTGTAGGATGCAGCTGGGCAGAAGAATGGAGCACATGCTTGTAGGAAACAAGCAGCAGGACAAAATCATTATTAGAAGACCTTTTCAGCAGAGTGGAAGTCATGACTTGCTATTAGTAGTTCCAAATTTAGGAAAGGTTGCTGTGTGCTGGCTAGCAGTGATGCTGTGGCTGCTTTAGTTTTCTGTGCTGGTGTGCCTACTTTAGTTTTCTGTGCTGCAGCTTTGTCCTCTCCTGTCAAACAGGCAGTCACAGGGACTGAGAGCTAAACCACGTAGCTGAACAGCTTATTTATTCTTGGCTTCTTTGCCTTGGAACTCAAACTAACAGTTGGAACTTACGTTGCATCTTGTTTCTTTGCTTTAACAAAATCAGATGTCTTCTCTCAGTTCAAGATATGGTTTCATATTTTTTGTTATATGGAGGGTAATTATTGGCTTAGCAAAGTGTGGTCTAGCGGTAAGTGACTAGACTAAAACACAGAAGAACCTGATTCAGTTCCCATATTTTTCCTTTTGCTGGGTGACCTGAAACTCTCCTAAGTAACAGTGGGGAATACAGAGTACTGTCTGAAACTAAATCTTCATACATCAGGTGTGAAGTTTTCTTAATATTGTGCCCTGGAAGACCAGGAGTACCACTTTTCCTTTTTCTACGAAAAAACTCACACCAAATGTATATGTGTCAGTGTGTTTGTGTTTGCATTTATATGAACAATATGTAAATACAGAAGTATTCTATGAGGGCAATATTAATGCGATCAACATATCATATAAATTGCAACCTCAGAAGATCAAAGTAACTGAGATCCCTTGGGGTTATACAAAGACCACTCAACCTGACTGCTTAGCATCCCATCCATATGTGAGCCCAAGATTACTGAAACTATAGTGATTTCTTCAGATAAGGTTCACGCAGAATCATGCAGATAGACAAAGGACTTTTGAATCTTAGATAGTCTTTCCTTGAACTTGAAGCATGAATAAATTATGTAAAGTAACAAAATGACATTAAACTACATTGTGCTCGCCATGTTTTGGGAACATAGAAGTGCCTGTCCAACCATGATGAGTTTCTTTGCCCTAATGTCCTATTTCCCCCCGTTCACATATCCAGTTCACCAGTATTGATGTGGACAGTCAACAGAGCATTGCTAGCTTTATACCAGCTCTACATATTTATATGTATGCCAGTTTGCAGGGATGTTTTTCAAACCTTAGTGTGTCAATTTGTCATACTGTATCATGGTGAACTGTAGGGTAAAGACAGGAATATTTGTAGGTAATAGACATTTTACCAAGGTGATAATCAGGATCCAATTTAGGCCGTTCAGGAAGATCTACAGCTATGCACTTGAATGGATAGATTTTTTCTAAAATTTAAGATTTTTGCTGTACAATGCCTCTTTTTTTCTTACCAAACAGGTAGTGTATTCAAGGTATAAGATAATTGCTTTACTATCAAGAGAAAACTGCAGGAAGCAAGATCTCAGTTTTCTCTGGTTTAACTTTAGTATTGGGGTTTTTCTGTTACCATACTACAGAAAAGGGTGTCTGGTAATGCAGAATCATCCAGTGCTGCATCTGTAGTTTCCCAGTCATCTGGTTCAGAGTACTGCCTTGCAGTAAGGTAACATTTTAAACATAAACTTTTTTTTTTTAACTTGAATGAACACTGTTGTGATGTTTGTATAGGTCTGTTTTTAATTCAGACTGTGCTATTCAACTTTGGAAAGTAAGTCTCCTCACCTGCATAACCAATAAGGACTCAGACCTTACCACTACTTTACTATGAGTTCATGATCATCACAATTAACTGGCTCAGTTATTTTCATGAGACTCACTTAAAAGTTTAAAAAGTGTAGTTTTATACCCAGATTGTTACTAATATACAAGGACAAAGTATTTGCTTCCACAGTCTTCATAGGGGCATTTCTTTGAATTTGTGAAACTACTGCATTTTTTTATATCTAACAGCACAAATATTTTTGTTCTTATACATCATACACCTGCTTTCTGTGACAGTTCTTTCAAAGAACATTGCTAGGGTGGTGCCATTACACAAGCAGTGCTCGTAAAAGAACTTGACAAGTAACACAATAATTGGGTTTATGTAAGGAGCTGGATGACAAGGTATGAAATGGCTTTATCTGAACTTGTAGCTTCTGTCTCAGAGCAGTTTTCATAAAGCCTAGCCATTGCTTACTATTCCTCCTCACTTGCACAGCAGGCACATTTCTCCATTTGTAGACTGTCTGCAATGGCCCAGGAAAGAAAAGAAAGGGGCAGCAGGGAATATTATGCATATCCTAATATAGAATATGCACCCAAAGGAAGCTGTAGCAAAAAAAACAGTTTGAAATCTTGGCCCATTTAACTGAAGAGCTTTTATTGTTGATTTTATCAGATACAGCAGTTCACCTCTGTCCAGAAGATAACACAGTGTATCAACCAATTTTAGTGGTAGTAAGACAGCTTTCCCCTAGGCCAAGTTTTATTACTTTTTTAATGGCAGTAAACCCCCCACATCGTTCTCTAAATGCTTTTTAAAACTCCCTTCTGCTGTGATGCCTACAGAACTTCGCACCTGGCTGTCAGCTGCTGTGCTCACGCTGACTATTGTGTTGGTGTTCCTTTCTAAATCTGTTTTACCTCTTATCTTTCATTGTTAAGTATGGTGTCAAAGGAATCATCCTTTGGTTCTCTATCTGAAAGCACCTGGTCCACAAGTACACCATTTAGTTGTTTCTATTTGAATACAGAGAAGATAGTAGATACCTCCTCCAGAAAATGCACAGGAAGGACAAAACCAGTTAATTTCACTTTTTACTGCTTTTCAGCTTAAAAAGAGAGGAATAGTGTGACTACCAGGGGAGTTATGTGTGCAAGCAAATAATACTGTCACACACATTCATCACTGAAAAAGAAGTATTTTCAGCCTTTCTAACAGTGAGGCTGTGGTACTGAGTCCCTGGCTGATGCTTTTCTGTTTCCAACATAGTAAAGCTGAAAGAACAAAAATGTAATATAATGCATTACTCCTCTCTCCCACTCTTGCCTCAGTGGGACTTTGTGGTAAAGCACAGACATTAGCAAATAAATTTCTAAATTAATCTGATACAGTCGTACATTTGATTTCTGGTATTACAAAAAGAATCAAAAGTAAAGGGATATACCCCCCCCAGACATATTACTGATGTTGGACACTCCCAGCAGTTTGTGTGCATTTGGACAAACATTCTTCTTAGACTGTTGTATAAATGGCTTGCAGATTTCCTCTGTGTTAGATCTGGGCAAATATTTTACTATCAAAACCTGGTGGTTTCCTTTGAACAGTGAAGCTGGCTGAACTTCATGGCCTTCAGATTTGGTACTGCAGGTTGCAAAAATCAGCTTAAGGAACAGTTTCTTCTTCCAACACACTTTTACAATATCAAAATACTTGATGTTGCCAACGCATTCCTAAACTACAGCTTAGATTTAGGCTAAGTTTTCCCAGACACATACTTTCAAAACTTTTTAACATCTAACTTCAAGTTAGGATATGTTTACACATGATGCTCCAGGTAAATGAGAGCCACCTCTGTCCTTGCTTGGAGCTGGAAAAAAGCCTTATGACCACATTTATTACAGTGCTGAACTCAAGTTAATGTACCCTATCTTCCACCTGCCTCTGAACAGATTTTATTAGCATGATGTTAATGCTGTCGCATGGTCATTTTTTTAGCTAGGAGAACAAGAAAAGCAAGTCCACATCTGCCTAGAACATGTTGTATAGATGTATCCAATTACTTCATATTGACATCCAAGACTTCTTTTGTTTTGTTTTGTTTTGATTTAATGTAGTCCTTCCTCCCCATTGGCATCCTGACCATTGGCATTTCTTTCTGAACCAGTACTCTTTCTCCTGCTAGTTTCCCTCACCTTGCCCTAGTTCTTCTCACTACCCTTCTTAATCCCTTGCTGTCTTTTACCACCAGCCTGTCTTTTGATTACTTTGCTTGTTTAGCAGAGGAAAGATGTCCTCAAAGGCAAAACACCAGTGTAGTACACACTATCTGGGTTTCACCTCTCCAGCTATTGCAGATTTCCTTTTCCACCTTGACCAGGCTACTCCATACTTCCATGACTCTTCTTCCTTGTCCATAAAATTTGTTTATAGAGTCATCAGAGGAACCAACCAACTCTTGGCAGGGAGATCCTTTAATATTTAGGAGATAACAAACTGAAAAAGTCAGTAGAAATCCCTATTTTGTACCGATGCACAACTTGGTTTCTGTCAGCTTTTCCACTTTATTGCATTTAGTCTAAGCCAGGACTTTTGATTACAAGACCAGTCCTGCATCTAGGATTCCAAACACGACATCCTCATGTCCAGTTACAAGTGACAGTGGAAACTTGTTGCTTTCCTTAGATGCTATTAGTAGCATGATATGTCTGTGCTCCTTAGGATAGTTTTGCTGAATTGACCTTGTCTTCAAATGGCTTGGAAATCCTCCATAAGTGCTTTCCTTCTTAAATACTAACAAAATGTCTGTACCCTTTCATAGTTTGGACTGAACAGATTGGTCCAACAGCCCTGGTTAAGAAGCACGGTTGGCAACTGCTGTTGCGCCAGCCCCCGGGAGTCTAGGCAACAGGAAAAAGCAGTGGCAAATTTGTCATCTGTGTGCATGCGTGGGTGAATGTTTCCCATATTAATCTAACTATTGCAAGAATTTCACACTGAGGTTTCTAATCTTCCGATGATGAATGAGCCTCTGTAAAATTCAATTGCTCAAGCTGTGGTTTAAGGAGGTCTTCCAAGAAGTCTGTACAGCTGCTTCTGTCAGAGGAGCAGGGAGCATCCTTCCACTTACAGCTGAGTTTGATTAGGTTTTTCAGAACATTTTCAGAGGACAGTTTTCAGTATAAGATGCTCTCTGTGAACATCTTCGGTTTCTTTTTTGTCTGTTTGTGTGTTTGGTGAAGGTTCAGTGGTTTAATGCTGTAACATGGTTCAAACTAGTGCTTGAAGTTGCAGTTATCAAACAACGGAGATGAAGTCCCAAGATGCTGGAACAATTAGAAACCATGAGGAGGATAGAAACACAATATGTACCAATATGTCACAGGAGATGTTACCTCTTTTTTACCAGGAAATACACAGTGCAGCGCAGAGTCTCAATGATAGCTCCATGGGAAAAAAAGATGTCTTTGCAACACACAGGTTTTGAAGTAAGTTGAAGTTTGCAGTCACTGTGGTAACTTAAGTCATAAGAGGAAAATTATATTAAGAGAGGTTATTTTTGTCTTCACTTTCTCTTCTACACCTTGGGAGAATCACCTTCTCAGTAAAGTTAAAATGCACTATACTAAACAGAATATACAGGTCTCTCAAAATTCAATTCAAAGCATATTTATAAAGGGTCAAACAGCAACTGTGCTTTTAAGCTTTCTAGCCACTAAAATCCTAATTTGAAACACCAGGAATTCAGCTGGACTTTTTCCATTGACTTCAATGAATTTGGGACCAAGCTTTAATTTACATAAACTGAGGTACTTTCTTATTCCCCAGAGCATTATAATATCTGAGAAGCACTTTCTGGAGAAAGATGTGCTCACCTTCCTCTGAATAGTCAAGTGTTAACTGTTACCAGGATCAGATCTGATGGCTCAATTGCATGATGCTTTGTTGGAAACCCTGATTCAAATCATAAGGCTTTTTCATGTCTCAAGTTTGAGAAAATTATTGCAGCTAATCTTCTTTTCCATACACACAACTAGAACATACATGCCCACATCTTCAGGAAAAGATACTCTTTATATTGGAACTTCATGTATAATATTTCTTGTAAACAAACAGAAGATCAACTGTGTATAAATATATACATAACACACATACACATGTGTGTATTTACCTTTCTCTATGCATGCCAACATTGTTCATATCTTTCTAGTTTTGTGGGAATGTGAAGTCTGTATGGCAAATGACATACTGTATGCATTGGCCATAATAGGTGGGTCAGACTCCTACTTACAATACATTAACGGCATTGCAGGGTACATACAACTAGAATAGGACTGTAATTACATTGACAGAGTAAGATAAACTTAGAGTAGCACTGCTAATTAACACATTACTATGAGTGGATTCAGGAATTAGTCTAATAATTTGTTATTGCAATTAATGGCATTAATTTGCAATACAAAATAGTGCGATGCTTTTGTTTTTATTCCCTTCTGCCTCTGAGAATGATTAGCTGCTGAGAGTATATTTTGGTAGGAAATTATTCAATAAGAAAAATTCAGTAAGGAGGTCCATTCAGTGAAGAGAAAATTTTAGTGTAGTTTCTGCTAGCCACTTGAAATGCTTATTTTTAACAACATGACCACAGAGGAACAATCTCAATAACTAGCAGCATGGCTATCAAATTCTTTCTCTAACAATTTGCCATCTACATATGAAGTCTAAACTTTCACCTCACATTTTATACTGTTCAAAGATGCAACAAACAAACCCACTCAGATAATATATTCTGTTTAATGTTATTAATTTTCTTTGACAAGCTTAAGTGAAAGCTTTGTTGTCACTGGGAATCTCTGTCCAGGAGATTCTTGGATTCCCTCTCTCTGCAACTACTCTGGTGCTTCAGAAAATCTCAGTATTCCAACTGTGTTGGAGACCACTACAGTAGGTAAAGCCATGCAGCACCAAAAAGTGAAATTCATCCATAAATCCAGCAATATCTGCTTTTGTCACATTGCACTAATAGGCTCGTCAAGCTTTGGACTGAAAAGCGGTATCAAAACATTAATGCAAAACGTCAATGTTTATATCTAACCTTGGAAATCACCATCTAATCTTAGAAAACACGAACTTTGGTAGGATTTTTAATCCAGTACGGAAGACAAAAGCTCTCTGTGATACATCAGGTCTTTATATAGGTCAGCCAGGTCTCAGGCATAAGTGCTCACTCACTGACATAACCATACGTGATTTATGACAGCTCTAGACTTCTGCTACAATAAGAATACTCAACATATATCATGGTGGAAGGATGTAATCCATCAAATGATGGAGGAAATAATACACAAGTAAAATAATCATTAACTTGTTCAGTTATCTATGAGACTCTCTGAGTAGAACAAGTTTCTTCAGTATGTTGGCCCAGCAACTGCCTAGAGAAGAAGCAGGCCCCGATTCTCCAGGGGACTACTGCCTGCTAGCTGTGTCTGTTCCTTTCCACTGTGTGGGCAATATTATCTAGAAGGATTCATTCTTTACACACCAATCTATTTGTTTTTAATTTTGTCAATTATTGACCACAACAATCTATTTGTATATATGTGTACTCTCTGAGAAATAAATTTCAAAATACAGCCCTAAGCACTTCGCAGACACTTTCAGACTTGTAAAGAGAGAGTTGCCTCATCTATCAAGGCTCCTCACAAGCTCTCCATCCTCATACTATCAGGGAGTTTTTCCTGTAACAACTTACGTGTTTGAATGCTTGAAAAAATATTAGGGTAATAATAGAGGAGATGAGGAAAACATACTACTATAGCTACAACTATTTGTTTTTAGCCTTGGTTTACATCAGCCAGCATGAGAAAGGATGACATAATCTGCTTCTATAAATTAATGGCCATGCTTGTAGAATGAATTAGTCAAGGAAACAAAATTTCCTATATCACACCTTTCAGGTATCTTGATTTCTTTGTAGTTTTTTACCCCAGTGGAAAAAGTCAATAGTAGTATGACAATATTAGATCCCAAGAAAAAGGAAAGATGCAGTATGACCTCTAGTGAAGTATCTTCTTAAGTAAGCTATTTATAGAGTTACCTGGTGAAAATTGTATCATAAACATCTGAGCCTGTAAAGCAGCACGGGAAGACTTGGCCTCTGCTCAGATCTGGCCAGAGGTCAGCCAGAATCAAACAAAAAACTGGGTCCAGGGGTGTTGCCATGGCATGGATCTTGTGAGGATAAGCCCAAGACAGAAGGCAGACAGTAACCCAGCTGAGCCCTGCACTAATACAGCTACATGGCTTCTGGAACACAGGGAGAAAAGACAGGGTAAGCCTACAAAACAAGCACGTAGATGTACCCGTGCTGTGACAGTATCCAAAGTCAAAGACGGGTTCAGGGAATGCAAGTAGCTGTACTACCTTATTGCTACCTGTCAGAGACTGAAAGAGTTCATGTCTCAAACACTGTGGTGGGGCAAGTTCTGCATAACAATGAACACTGCATAACAACGAACCCAACCATCAGCAGCATGTGCTGTGCCATTGCAGAGGGTGCGCAGCTCCCTGTTCTGATACGCTGAGCGGGGCAGCTCACCACGTATGGCTAAAGAGCAAAGAAGGGTTGTACCTGCAGGGAGGGAGAAGTGACTCCCCAAATAACCCCCAAGCCCATGGACCCATTTCCCAAAGATTCTGGAAGCACTAACTGTGCATAGCACCTAATTAGCCTAATGAGTTTGAGTGCCTGCCTGAAGGAGGGGCAAGGAGATGATAAAAGGACACAAACTGAAGCCTCACATGTGCATGCCCTCCGCAACTGGACCTGCAGACTGGTTGGACCAATGCTGGACCCAGGACTGGTGAGATCTTTCTCTTTTCTCTATCTGTCTCTTTCTTTTTATTGTGATTCCTACACCTCATCCCTTTAGACATAAACCGTTGACCAAGTCTGGGACTAGGAGTGGATTCAGCCGCCCCTAGGCTCCTCTCTGAGAGGAAGTCTAGAGAGCAAGGGGGTTCACTCTGAACCTCATGACTCAGCGGGCGGGCTCTCTTATTTTCTTTCCTGAACTAATCCCCAAATAGGCAAGGCTTGTAGTATACGTTTGGTGATGTATTGTTAGCACATGTTACACAGTTTACTGACATATCCTCATGCCAATTCTTATTGTGAGCATGCCCATTCTGTCATTTCACCTTAATTCTGACCTGGGAATCAGTGAACCTGAGCCGTTGTCCTGAGCAATTGGGACGTGACATTATCAAATTATTATTCTGCTAAAGCAGTACAAAATTAAAAGGAGGTAAGAGTTGCCTTTTGACAGAGGAAAAAGCACAAATATTTCTTAGAGAGCATTGGAGCAAAAGCAAACCATAGGTGACAGGTTCTCACAGCCACTGATGAATAGCAACTGACTTACAGTAAAAGCCAAAGGTTTTCTTCCTAGGTTGTGGCAATTTACATTCATTTTAACTGCTAATGAAGCTCAGATTTTTGGTTCTGTTTTCTTATTCTGTTGATACAGGTATCGTTGATAAAATGAAGAGTTTATTTCTTGTACTTCTTTTTTTTTTTTTTCCAGAAGCTTTCTTAATAAAGAGGAATCCAAAGGAATCAGTTTGTCTCTCATTATTTTGAATGTTGACTGTGTTTTTCCCAAGGAAACATATATATTGTCACAGGTAGAGGTTGTGGGAGGTAGATGAAAAGTGGTCCTTATCAGGCCTGTTTTGCTTCCATGATGCCTCCTGTACTTAAACCTTGTATAGAAGCACTGTGTGGTGTAGGAAGTACTGTGTGGTACCTCATACAGTACATGAATCTTCATCTATACCATGAAATATCCAAAGTCATGTCTTCTAAGGTATATCACACACTCTGAAAGCAAAATAAAATTGGTTAAATTTAGCCTTTTTGTGACTCCAATTAAATATGTAAATATAAAAAAAGTCTCACATAGATACTAAAAAAAGTCTCAGATACTTGCATCTTTTCTGCTTTTAGTGATCATGAGTCTTTTCCACTACTTCATCTGCAGGAGATTACCTTTAAATGGTAATTTCATTTCACACATTTTGGTCAATTCCCTGTAGCAAAATGAGACATCCAGATATGTCTGCTATGCCTAGAAGCAAACTGTGGTAAGCAAATAAACTGGGCAAGCTTCCAAGCATACACATATATAAAGATGGGGGTCAGAAAATTGCTAAGTTGGTATGACAGAAGGCGGTAAAGATAACACTCATGTATCTGAACTGTCTGACAGAATCCTATCTGATCCTGATAACATAAAGTATATTTTCTAGTGCTTTTTCTCCTGGAAGGACCCACCAAAGTATACCATGCCTATATCAAACTGATTTATTTCTGCCCTTCATTAAGACTTGCTGCAGCAGTTGACAAAGCCTTCTCCTTTGTCAAATTCTCTTTCATGCACACATGCACACAAACAGAATTCTGCCTTTGCATAGAGCTGATAACTGGTAATAAAGTAAACTTTAGTCCTAGTTTAACACCCCATGCCAGAATGTAAGGCAGGCACACTAATAGACTTTCCTAGCATGAAATTGTCTCACCATATTAATTCTTCCTGCATTTCCAAAGTCAGGGGGTAATCACAGAAATATATTGGAAAAAGAAATGGCCTGAAAGCAGTATTTTTATTGACAGCTGAGATGGGCGGTATATTTCTTCTGTTAGCTTCTTAATGACAGACAAATTCAAGGGGAATTTAACCTTTGCATGCTCAGGAAATATTCTGAAATGATGGAACTGATCTTCTCTTGCAGATACTCTAATTTTCCTCCTCCAGGGATAAGCTACACATAATCTTTGTCCCAAAAGTTTCAGATCTTTTTTCCAGATCATACAACATCCATGGGCTTTAAAACACCATTAACCTATTCAGATTGGCAGATCTTCAAAGAATCAGCTAAAAGTTTTCACCACAGGGAATTTGGTGTGTACAAGTGGGCATATAAAAAAGGATATTTTTCATCAGGTGCATTCCACAAAAAGCATAACAGACCTTCAAATGTATAAAGAATTCATTCAAAGAGAAGCATTTCAAATTTCTAGATAACCTTCACCACACTATTACACTGAGTGGTAACGTTAATTGATCAGATTAGATCATTTCAAAATTATGGAAGCATTTATTACTGGTGTCATTTTATAAACGAAGAAAATGGATCTCAAAATGTTCAATCCAAGTGGACTGGAAAGAAGATTTTGCATATAGATGTACCTTACAATACTAATAAACAGTTTTTAAACTGAAAATTGTTTTTCCTCAGTTGCATATTATGTTTTCATGTTGCATACATCAAGGAAGTTTCAACATCCAGGAATAACTCTTGTCAAACATTAAAAAACCTGGAAGACATCTGGATCCTTTTCATAATGAAAACAGATCCTATCCTAAGCTTTATACCTACCCATGGCAGATTAACCTTAGCACCACCGATGCATATTTTGGAACCTGAAAACTTGCAACACAAGAATAGAAGTTATTACAACATAGCCCATGGAATGCTAGAAATTTTCATACCTGGATACCCAAAGCTAGCTATATAGACAAGTGCAGATAACACCTTCTCACTTCACCTACACTACAAGCCAGACAAACATAAACCAGCTCTACTGAGATGATTGTATCCATGTTAGAACATTGCTGTGCCATGCAGACACCCATGCTGAGAATCAGGTTATATTAATTTAGGCTCAGCATTGTAATGACATAACAGGCTAGATCTACATCGTTTCCAGTGAGGGAAGACTATGGAAGGTATCCATGGCTGGAAAATCTGAGCAGAGGTAAGTATACCCAAATCTCCATACTAAAATCATGGGTTTAATGGTTTTTTGAGGATGATTGCTTATGCTATGTTCTCCTCCAGGTATTCTCAGTTTGCAAAGATTGATGGCTCCTGGGCTTAGCATGCTGTTGGGTGCAACTCATTCTCAGATACCCCATTTAACTCCTTTTTACAGAGAACCTTGTTAATTCCAGTAAACCCAAGGTATTAAAGACCTTAGTATCGCAATTTGTCAATCTCCGTTCTCTAGTCTCAGCCTAGTTCAGCCTTCTGGATGGATTAATCTCACTTAACTTCATGCATCAAAAAGATAGCTGTTTAATCCAAGTACTCTTTCCACCTCTAGTGGAGAGATTGGCCTTTGCACAGGATGGCATAACGCTTCTGAAAAAGCTTTCTTACACAGAAAGAAGAAATCATCCCCTAATATATGCTGTTTGACTTGGCCGTAGAAGGAGTTTAGGCAACTAACACGTTCGACATCTTACTTCCAGGTGGCAACAGTCAGCTGAGATGAATCCTACCTTCTCTAAGACTGCTATCAGTAAAATGAGGCTATTATTTCCTACTTCACAAATGTATTACAAAGCTAAATACAAGAGTTAAATCATGAGGTTTTGTCCTGCAGTGATGGGACTGAGTAAGAAACAAGGATAGAAGGAGATAACTGAACACAAATTACCTTTTTCTACCAAACTGTCATCTAGACCAGGAAATTTACAGTGAGCCTGGATTAGGGTCAGTTTGGTAATTTCAGGGAGGATGCAGATATTATTACAGGCTAAGAGCCTTCTACTTTGTTTCCTTGGGATTTGCTTTTTATTGGTCAGCAAGACTCAGTCTCCACTTAATTTATAATAACAATTTATTTTTAAAACAGGCAGGTGGGTATGAAGGCTGATGTGGCTGATTTTTTAAACATTGAATGTCAAATGTTATGAGGCATTTTAGTGTTTCCCAGACTGTTGGTTTGGATAGCTATTTAACTTATTTCTAATCTGATGGTTAGATTTGAAAACACAGAACAGTAGCAAGTTTAAATCTTTTTATACTATGCTTAGCAGTTACTGGAGTTCATCAGATGCTTGTAAGTACTTGAATCTAAAAGGAATAGAGGTTCTAGAAACATAACATAGATTCAGATAAATGTACTGAAATGCTCCTTCCATTCTCCCAAATGTTACAGTTACAGCAACACAGTAATTGAGGTGGTTGTGAGTGATTGGAACTCAGAGCTGGAATTAACTTTCTTTCTTAATACTGTTTTTATCCCTACGTTTACAGTAAGAGTAATTAAATAGCATTTGCTGGACATTGTTTGCTTGGTAGATACAGAAGTAGGGCAACATCCACAGATGCAATTTTGTAAACTATTAAACCAATAGATTGGCAACTGAAGCTGAAGGAAAATGGAAATGTAAAGACCTGGTTTAATGGTGTCTGCATATTATGACAAGGGAAATCCTATGACTATCAGTGTAATTTACCAACATAATCAAAGCAGTGAATGAGCATCTGTCGTGGTTTCGGTTTCAGCTCAGTCGGTAACAAAGCACCATGAAGCCGCTCACTCACCCCCCACCCCCGCCCCTGGCCACATTGGGATGAGGAGAAAATACAAAGGCAGGCTCGTGGGTCGAGACAAGGATTGGGAGGGATCACTCCCCACTTATGGTCACGGGCAAAAGACAGGCTCAACTTGGGGAACAAACAAAATCCATTTAATTTACTACAAATCAAATAAAAAACAAGGGTATTAGGAAGGGAAACCAAACATCAGAACACCTCCCCCCACCCCTCCCGTCTTCCCAGCTCAGTTCGACTCCTGGTGCTTTCTACCTCCTTCCCCCAGCGGCACAGGGGAACAGGGGATGGGGGTTGAGGTCACACATCGTCTCTGCTGCTCCTTTCCTCAGGGGGAAGATTCCTCACTCGTCCCCTGCTCCACCGTGGGGTCCCTCCCAC
>VYZV01007789.1:0-16355 GCA_013401275.1 Pandion haliaetus | reverse complement strand
AGCATAACAGAAATAAATTATCCCCTCCTCAAGTACAAGGTTGCAACATTGCCTCCAGGAGGCTTTTTAGAGTACTTTGTATGGTTATGAAGGACATACGGCCTGCCAAAAGATAATCATTAATCGCATCCTTACTCATCCAAGCTAGCTTAAGTGGGCAATGCTGAAACCCCCACAGCACATAACCAGAACATGTTCTGTGTGAATGTTTCTATTTAGACATCCCCTCGTTGCTATTCTCACTGTGCGAGTCCTTAAATCCTTCATTCCACAGGCACTAGATTTTATTTTACTAATGTCTTTGGCTGTTCCATGAAGCTCAAGCCCCGGAGCGCCTCTCAGTGACTTTCAGACAGATTTGCGTGAAATGCATCTACCATTTAAGCAGTTGCCGCAGAAAACTGCTCCTCTGAACAGGATTTTAAATCTTGGTCTGAGCTGGAAAGCACATTCATCACATGCAGATCCTTCCTAATACAGTGCTTTGATTTAACCCTAGTCTCTCAGCTAGGAAGCACTACTTCCAATACAGCTCTAAGGTATCCCCTGTACAGCTTGACACTCTTCCCATTTTGTGGTTTCAGTTTCTCTCAGTGCTTCCTTTATTTCTTACCCTAGGCTCTATCTTCTGATTGCAAAGGTTTCACCTCCTTTTCTCTTTCTGGTGACCATTATCTATGACAAAACCAAACATATTTTCAAACTTTTCTTATAACACTGTTTTTTTTTCAAAAAAACCAAAAAAAAAACCCCCAAACCACAACAACAAANTGCAAGAAAAAAATCCCATCACAAAAAAACCCAAACCAAACCAACAACAAAAAAAAAAAACAGGCAAAGAAAATTTTCCTCTTCGTTGGTATGATTTCAGTAGATCTATCTTCCATTGTTTCCTCTCTCATTTAGTCACACTTCCCCAGGCACCCTATTCCTTTCCTTAGATCACTCTCAATTCTCTTTGTCCTACACTCTGCATCTTCCACATCCCCAATCCCTCTTCCTTAATGAGTCCAATCACCCCATAGAAGTAATTCTCATCAAATATAATTGAAATATGTGCTAAACATCCAGAAGGTTTATTCTCATAATATATATTCTAAATATGTACTAAGTAGCTGAAATAAGTACTGTGAGTTTCAAACTAACTGCTGCATCATGTCACAGACCTCTTTTTAGAGTCCCATGACTACTGTTGTGTCTAAATTATGTTAGATCATTTGCTATGTTAAACCATCCACTTCACCCCTACGTTGAATGTTTTCTTGAACATATTTTTTCATGCTTTTACAGCTTAGAGATATTAATTGTTCCTTTAAAACATATTACTATATAGCAAGTGCTCCAGCAATGCCATTCTGAGCTCTACCAAGAAGCAGAGGAACTAAGACGACAGTCAATCATGCAAGCATGCAAAAATATGCAATCAAATAATGAGGTGTGGATATATTTTCATGAAGGAAAGGGCACCAGAAGAATTTTAAGCATCAGTCACACAACTTATTTTGTCCCCGATGCCCCTTTCTGCTGCTGCTCTACCAGTAACTCATGTATTTCCAAACACTGCAAGGTGCCTCCTCCTACAGAGTCACTTTCAAGGTATTAACAGGTTGTCTTGAGAAGACAACGCACTGAGGAGCCCAGAAGAACCTTAATCTGTACTNAAAGGAAACTAGCAGCCCAAAAGTGTATCTGAAGGATGAAGCTTTTGTCAAGGACATGGAAACTGCATTGCTCTGCCAAGCGCAGATTTTCATGGCAGGTGTCCTACTGAAAAGTGGAAGGAAAAGGACTTTCTAAAGCACAGTCAAGACTCCCAAACGAACAGCTTTAAGAAACACATTAAGACTAAAATATATCAAACAAGTAAGAAAACTTTTCTGCTTCATAAATACAAAGCCCATCATTTTCACAGATTTTAGGAAAAAAGTGAATAAAAGCATTTATCCCTGTACCCCCAGATTTTCTACACTGTTGGGTTTTTTTTCTTTTTGTAAAGCTAATATAACCCTGTGGATATTCTTATTGTCTGATATAGTGGGGATAGCAATTGAAAGCTCAATGTGGGAATCTGAAATGCAGTATTTCAAATTGACTACCACATGCAGAGCAGCAGTTGTAATATTTCTATTTCCTCTGCTGTTAGTCTAGAAACAGTAAAACTCCTGCTGGCTGTCTTATCAGAGATGTGGACAAACTAAAGGAAAGATCAAGATCACCTCTGGTAAAAACAAGATGAACACCCCTGTGCTTTAATGTAAATGCTCAGCACTTCTAGCTCAATACAGAATGACTCATAAATTTTAGTAGAAAATTTGATCTTTGGAGTATAAACTTTCCTTTCCCACCTATTTAATTCACAGTATACATTGTGTATTCTATACATTTATGTTTCACAAATCCTGGCAAATAGTCCTCTAGTGAGAAGTATAATGCAAAAGCTGTAAAGGTGCCTTATATTATGATGGGAAGCTATTTATTCATCTGCAAAATCAGCTTAGGTTAGGAAACTCGGAGAAATTAAACATACACTTGCTGTTGGCTGCAAATTTGTTTAAATGAATTTATTTCACTGATAAGATTTTCAATAGAACTTGAGGAGAACCAAAGGAAGGGTGCTTAACCTACAATTGTAAAACCTAAGTAGAATTCTGAAAGTGCTATTGATGAGCCAGAGTTCATAGAGTGGACTAGGAAATAATTCAGAATTTCCAGCTCCAAATCTCATGTTGTTTATAAGTAGCAAGGTCAGGAGAACCAGTCAAAACTTATTTATTTGGTGAGTCACTTTGATTCTTGTTCACTTGTGTGGTTTTTTGCATCTCAGGAAGCCCAATCTGTCTGCATCCATGATTGGCAGATCCTACTAATATCTTGGAAAGATTTGGTAAGCTGAAGGTTTCTCTTTAGTAATAGAAGTTAGACTAAATTTTATGGTGGTATGATGCTTTTATCCCTTGCTCAGATGGATTGACTAGAGTTTAAGGTGTGCTAAGAATATCCAATTGAAAATGTTAGCCAATGCCTTTGCAAGCAAAGTTGCAATAAGAAAAAAATGTTATTTTTATTACGTTAAGTAGAAACAGGTCAAAATGGGTCCAGCCTTCCTCGGAATTCCATAGTATGTACCAGTTGTTGCTATCCTGACTTGTGAAGGGTTCCGTCATCTTTGCCAAAACCAGCCCTAGAGGCATTTATTTTGGCTGACGTGACAAGTTTTATCATATATAGAGGGAAGCTTCAAGGTGGAAGGTGTCAATTATTTATGAACTAAATTCAGTAAGTCATTACTCATGGGAGTAAATGAACTGGCTTTGACAGTGCTGCTTGCTTCAGTAATTACAAGTAAAGAGTTCACAGCTTGATCCATAGTTTATCATCCGCTTAATATGAAGAAAGGGCAATCCACTAAACCTTATTATCATTTTATATTCCACATAGTGATGAACTTAACATGTATGTTTGCTATAATCCTGATACCACAGCTTATTACTACTACCAATGAACTTTTTCGTTGCTATTTCTCTTTCTGAGATGTATGTATAAATCATAAATCCTGAGCACAAAAGAAATAAAAGTTTTGTTCTAGAGTCACTCCAAACTATCACAAGAAGCAAAACAAAAACTATACAAATTGAAATCGTAACATAACTTCCCGTGCTCGTCTACTGCAGATGCCAAGTCCCTTAACAGGTTTCATCCCACCCTTGCAAAAAATAAAAGTTCCTTTGGAATAATGGTGAATACAAACATCCTGTATTCTGTTTTATTAGGTATGATACAGTTTTAAAACATGAAGGAAAACTACATTCAGAACATCCAAGCGAGTCCTATTCTTTTACGTTTTGACTTTCTACAGAAAACAGTGAATATTTTTTTCTGCCCTGACTTTAGAAATTGCAGAGTTTCTGCAGAGTTTAAGAATTCTCTTTGGTATAAAAAGGAAGCAGTGGGTTTTACTCTTGACCCAAAGGGATTTTCTGTGCAGAGGAGTGAATATGTGCTGAAACAGTGTGTCAATGGCTTCAAATACTGCAGTGAGGTTTGCTATAAAATGGGAGGGGCAGAGCGAGGGGGGGTAATTGGGAAGATCCCAGAAGGGCAAAGTCCTATTCACAAGTGGTTGAAATTCATCAGAACGAAAAAGCGAAATTGGTGTTCAGGTGACAAGAGAGACAGGAAAAGTCGCACGCCAACTCTAGGACATGAACAGAGCAGCTTGAAAGCTCTCACTGCCGGCTACCTGGAGAGTTCTTAAAGACATGTTCATGGCTTGTTATCTATGGCAGAAGAGCTGGAGGGAGGAAAAAGAAAAGTCTCAAGCTTCAGGGTTAAAAATTTCTCTGAAAAGCTTTCCCCTCTTGACAACTATTGAATAGAACAACTGGGTTTTATGAGGAAAAGGAGAAATATCCAGTCTATGTTAGCCTGAATATACAAATGTATAAAGACACACATGTATACATACATACATATATATATATGCATATACATGTATTTTTATTTACATATATAGATACACTATGCAGGAATTTAATGTAAGTGAATATTCATTGGGTTTTTATTTTCTTAAGACAAATCACCTTGCATTTCCCTTATAGGTTTGGGAATGGTTTCCGTGCATGTCTTCTGGGGATCCCACCTCTGGCAAACATCCATAATTGTGCTAACCTCCATTAAAGAGTTATTAAATTGACTGGAAAGTTCTAGGATTAAATTATAATCATGACTGCATATAGAATTTAAACCAAAAGTTGATTGATATGCTTATGTGCAGGATTGTGAAGTCAATGGGGCCTCCTATTGGCAATCAAATATGTCTTGGAGCTCAATGTTTACTTAACTTAAGTAAAATAACAAATTGAGGATATATCCTAGAAAACATGCTTGAGAGAAAGGGGAAAAAAAGAGTCATCCCAGTCCATGAATTCACATTTCTATGACTCAGCATGCTCCGTAAACTGTAAGACAGTGGAAGAATAGTATTGTATCTGTGATAATTGATATTGTTATAAATTTACAGTACAGGTTACTCAGTGAGAATCTTTTCTACGCAGAAGTGTTTCCTTGCTTTCTATTAATGGTATTGCTACAGGCAACATGGCCTAAAGATGTCAGTGAGACAAAGTTTACTTGGAGGGGAAATAGCTTTCTTTGGATCAGCTTAAAAAAGGAAATTTTAGAGTATCAATAAGAGGTTCTGCACCCAAAAGCTTTTTTGATTTTATCAGTTACTTCAAGCAGTCTAACCAAAAAAGATTACTTCTTGCTCAAAATTTTGCCTTGATCTGGTTGTTTACCAAAGACAAATCTGATTTTCCTCTGTAAGTGGCAAGAGCAGCCTGTAGTGGGAAGGAGGCTGAGTCCACAGGAAAGGAGTAAAGAATTCAGAGAGCCCCTGGTGGGACCCAGGCACATGCACAAGCTGCAGGGAACAGCTTTCAGCGCCCTCCTCCAGCTCTGGCTACCTGATGCTCAAATGGGACAGGGGCAACAGCTACGGGAAGTTGGTTCTCTCTAGTTTCATTCCACTTTTGGAACAGGGATGTCAAAACTGTTCTCACAGGGCCTGCAGAGGACTGTGAAGGTGTTAGGACATCTAACCTAACTGCTTAATATAACCTAATGAAGACTGAGTGTCAATACAGGCTGGGGGATTAAGTGATTGAAAACAGCCCTGCAAAGAAGGACTTGGGGGTACTGGAGGAAGGAAAGCTGGACACAAGCTTGCAATGTTTGTTCGTAGCCCAGAAAATCAACCATATCCTGGGCTGCATCAAAAGAAGCATGGCAGCAGCTCAAGGAAGGTAATTCTGCCCCTCTACTCTGCTCTGGTGAGACCCCACCTGGAGTACTGCATCCAGCTCTGGAGTCCTCAGCACAGGAAAGACATGGACCTGTTGGAGCGGGTCCAGAGGAGGGCCCCAAAAAGATCAGAGGGATGGAACACCTCTCCTACAACAGTTGGGGTTGTTCAGCCTGGAGAAGAGAAGGCTCTGGGAAGACCTTATTGGAGCGTTTTGATACTTAAAGGAGGCTTATAAGAAAGATGGGGACAGACATTTTAGTAGGGCCTGTTGTGATAGGACAAAGGGTAATGGTTTTAAACTATAAGAAGTTAGATTCAGACTAGATATAAGGAAGAAATTGTTTTTAACGATGAGGGTAGTGAAATACTGGAACAGGTTTCCCATGAGAGGTTGTACATACCCCATCCCTGGAAACATTCAAGGTCAGGTTGGATGGGGCTTTGAGCAACCTGATCTAGTTGAAGATATTCCTACTCATTTCCAGGGAGTTGGACAAGATGACCTTTAAAGGTCTGTTCCAACACAAACAATTCTATGATTCTATCTGAGAGAAGGTTCTGACAAATCAAATCTCAGCTAAATTTCTTTCTTGTAAACAGATCTTTGTCGAAGTTAACGATCAGTGGGTGTGAAGAATAGACCATATCTGCCAGTCTACCCAACTGAAAGTGAACAGGGATCAGATGAAACTCTGTCCTCTTTAGCCAAGTTCTTTTGGACTGTAGAAGAAAGATATTTATCTCCTTTTCTTGATCCTACTTATTTTCTCCAGTTTCTGATCATTGGGTGGTATTCCTCAGCTTCTTCCCCATTTATGAGAGAGAGAGGGTGGACAAATGGCTCCTTGGTATCCGATCTCTTTGCCACTGTTTTGCAGTGCAGGTGTTACATTTTCTCAGCCTTTTTCGTTATGTGAGGACCTCAGTTAATTCAGGAGCGAATCTTTAACAGTTATCTGTTGTTAGATGTACCTTTCAAACTCAGAATGATCTCCATTGTTTTCAGCCATACAATTTGTCATACAATTCAGGTAATGTGCATAAAAGTGTACTGTTCAACTCTACAGAGGGGCTGCTCTGTTGCAACTAAGCAGAATGTGTTTAAATGAATTAATTAATCAGGGCTTTCCATTTCTATCTGCTCTAATTTCCCTCCATCAATCATCTTCATTTATTGCCTCCTTAATTGCCAAGCTATGACCTCGTGTTTCGTAACCTTTTCTTTTATCCCTTTATAACCCTAAATGATTTGCACATATCATCTTTAATTGACACCTCAGTGTGACATCAGCAAATGGAGAGGAAATAGACTACTGAGAAAAGCACAATGTCCTAGTCATTCCATCTATTATATTTCAGAAAACCACTAAGGACATTTTGGATTTTATCATCCTTTTGCAGGGTCTCTTTGAGTGGAGAGAATTCTGAATTCAGCTCACAAGAAAACCAGACCATTTGTTAAATCAACAGCAAAGAAACTAAAATCTTCTTGTACACCTTGATGTCAATCACTAGTAAATTTGCACAAGGCACATGGCCCCAAGGACATAAATTTGGGTTTTACAGTCCCCAAGAACCTGGGGTATATTTTGTACCCTTTACCTTGGAGTGTTCAGTATGAGGTGTTATAAAATTTCATGCAGAGTATTCAGAGTATAAAGGATTCACATACTAGTAGCAGCACAGACTATGTCAGAGTGGGGAAAAAAAAATGGAAAAAAGAGCTTGAAAATCTTTATCCCCTCTCCTAACAGCTGTTCGTCCTTTATAATACCATGCATGCTTTGATCAATACAGACCTAGACACAACTGTTTTCAAAATAATATTGATGGGTACTTTGTTGAATGTATTCAAACCAAAGAATGATGTGTAAAATTTTCTTCCTCAGCATAATTGCTGGGCAGCAAGAAAATTAGGAAGATTGAGAAATACTTTCATGCTATCCTTTCTTCCCACCATATAAACAGCTCTGGGTTTTTTAAAACTCAGCTATTTCCAGGAAGGTTTTCTATTGCTTACTGTACTGAAATGCTTTGAAATGGCAAGTTCAGAAAGACTATATTAAAACAGTTTTAATAGTCTAGAAATGTCAGTGTGTGTTGTGTGAAACCCAACATTGCATATGGTTCTATGTAATCTTACAACAGTAAGTAACAACAGGGTAGCTAAGCCACATAGCTTAAAACCTAGATCACTGCTTTGAAAATGTAGGAAAAATCTAGAGGTGTAAGACATGATCCTTTAGGTTAACCTCTGAATTTCATTATGTATTGAGTTTGTCAAACCTTTAGCATTATTACAGTCTTTGTGCTTGAACAACCATCATAAACTGGCAGATTTAAGTCATTGGTCTCTCACAACATTGGGATAAAGAAGCAAAAAAAAAGCAATGTTGAATGATGTTGCTTCTCTTGCTAGAAATCATCTATGAAGCTGTAACCATGTATCTTCAGAGATTATTTACTATTCAGGGAAGTTTGGTTTTGTTATTATTATTTTGGCAGGTTTTCAAGCAAAACAGGGCTATGCTCTAAAAGGTACTGCTGTATGTAATCTCACTACAGTGCAGCATGTACTCTCACTGTACTGCAGGCATTTCAGAGCTTGCAAAGTAACTCAGCATTTTCCTGATTAGTTGAGGAGTTGTGTCTCTAATATCTCAGCAGCAGCTTGCTCCAGTCTAAAATACCAATGATAAAAACAGGGAGCAGAAAGTCACTTCTCCAGCAACGTCTTGTCTTATAAATACTTTCAAATAATGTCCTAGGTGAGATCAGTATAATAATATATGTAAGCAAAGTAGATTATTCATTATTAAACTGGTACTTAAGTTACAATAATGACTTTTTTCTTAACAAGCATAAAGGGTTAGGGGTTTGTCTGGGTTTTTTTCAGCTACGTATTCTTCACTATTTTGCAGAACCAATTGCACTATGCAAAATAAAACCAGACATGAGTTCCCTCTGCTTGCAAACTGGCAATTTATTTTGAGTGGAAGGCATATGAAATAAGTGATCTTATGAAATAGGTAATAAATGTCTACATGAATTAAATCATTCCACATGAATGAGATATTGACATGTTGGTTATAGAACGGGTGTTTGTTTCTGAAATATGGATGTATAACGTGCCAGCTTGGTATTTTTGCTTAATGTAAAAGTGTTTATGGAAGAAGTTACAATTCCCTCTTAGACTAAACTGTTCCAATAGATGATGTAATTGAACATTTTTAGTTAAACTCTGATTTAGATTATTACTAACCTTGTTATAACAGTTAATGACATAAACTTAAAATCTGTAAAACAATTTCATCCCATTTCTAGCAAAAAGTTCAGAAGAACATTTGGTAAGTTTCCAATAAATACCTCATTGCATATCTCTTCACTTAAAAATACAAGTAAAGTCATGTCATGTACATTGGGAAAGTTTAAGTTCATAAGCCTAATATAAAAAATTGTCTTCTGATACAACTAATAATTGGGTTTGGCTTCTTACAGCATTTGCTTCTGCTCTATAAGCTTCAAATTTATTGTAGTTTCCTAGTGTAGACTCCACAACATGAGTGGGACATGTATGTATTTTTCAAAATCCAGAGTCAGCTTTCAGGGAATATTGACTCACTATTTAACATTTATAAATAAAACATTGGAAACAACATGCAAGCAACAGGCATCAAATTTGTTTTGCAGTATGATTGGTTGATTTAAATACATATGGTCATGTTACAAAACACTTTTCACTCACATGGGTAGAAAAAAAGAGTATGCTTAGATATGTTGCTGTGCTTCATGTTTCAAGGAGTAGGTTTTTTTGTTGTTTAAATCAATGGGGCCTTTCAAACAAGAATATATGATAGAAACATCATTGCAGCGACATGCCTTTTGAAGACACTGTGGCTTCTTCAAAAATATTAGTAACCAGGACTGGAAGATGAACCAAAATGCAGTAAATGATAATACAGCTCCTATGGAAAAGCTCCTGCAGAGGAACTCCCTAGGAATGAAATATTTACTGCAATTTTTTCCCACCATAGTCCTGCCTTATTTCTGATGCAATAATTTACTGCAGAACCTCAGCCTTGCCAAAAATCATTTAGCAGCTTATGTATAGTGTATATAAGCATATAGTTAGGGGAACAGAACATATAAAGCCCAGTGTTTGTTAGAGCTCCCAAGTGTTACACAATTCTTCAGACCTAAGGCAGGCATTCTGCGTCTGCATCTTCCCCCGAACTCCTGTCAATATGGAGTATGAGCATGATCAAATCTAAGATTTGGCTGTTTAGGTGACTCACTTTCTCTGCCATATTGAGCAAAGCGTCTACCCAATCAGGGATCATTCCTTAGATGCCGAGCTTTCTGGAGACATTGAAAATAAAGCAAAAAGAGCCAGAAACACCTTAGGGGAGTAACATTTTGCAATTTAACTGTCCCAGCTAAAGCCCAAATAATTCTTCATGATACTAAGAGAAAATTTTTGCTCTTTCCTATCCAAAACCCAAAAAGCCATCTAGGCCTAAAACATGTTCTTGGTCTGTCCAACATCAACTGTTTAACAATTGTCAACTCATCTTCCAACTTTCCCACACAACCTGTCAAATGATCAGTTCTCAATTTCGCTGAATTTAGTATTCTAATTTTTTTTCTATTCAACTTGTTATAGTTGCTTAATATTTAACTAATAACCTCATAAAAAACTTTAGATGACACATAAGGAGCTTCAGTGCGGAAGAAAACATAATGTGCTGTATGAAAGTTTACTTTTCTTGCAATCATTCTCTACAGTTCATTTCCAGTCTTAAGTATAGCAGTACTCCCCTACTAAGGATTACACAGCTTTTAAAAATCGAATGAGATCTTACATTTAAGAGCAGGCTGAGTTTGTGTGGCAAGGTTTTGGTAGCTTGGGGGTTACAGGGGCGGCTTCTGTGAGAAGCTGCCCCTATGTCCGACAGAGCCAAAGCCAGCCAGCTCCAAGATGGACCCACTGCTGGCCAAGGCCAAACCAATCAGCAATGGCGATAGTACCTCTGTGATAACATATTTATGAAGGGGAAAAAAACCTGCTGTACAACAGCAGCTGGAGAGAGGAGTGAGAACATGTGAGAGAAACAGCCCTGCAGACACCCAGGCCAGTGAAGAAGGAAGGGGAGGAGGTGCTCTAGGTGCCAGAGCAGAGATTCCCCTGCAGCCCATGAGGAAGACCTTGGTGAGGCAGGCTGTCCCCCTGCAGCCCATGGAGGTCCACAGTGGAGCAGATATCCACCTGCAGCCCATGGAGGACCCCACGTCGGAGCAGGCAAATGTACCCTGAAGGAGGCTGTGACCCCATGGGAAGCCTGTGCTGGAGCAGACTCCTGGCAGAACCTGAGGACCTGTGGAGAGAGGAGCCCACACTGAAGCAGATTTACTGGCAGGACTTGTGACCCTGCAGGGGACCCATGCTGGAGCAGTTCGTGAAGAACTGCAGCCCATGGGAAGGACCCACATCACAGAAGCTCATGGAGAACTGGCTTCCATGGGAGGGACCCCATGCTGGAGCAAGGGAAGAACATGATGAGTCCTACCCCTGAAGAGGATGCAGCAGCACAGACAACATGTGATGAACTGACCATAACCCCCATTCCCCATCCCCTTGCAGAGGAGAGGTAGGTAGAGAATTCAGGAGTGAAGCTGTGCCTGGGAAGAAGGGAAAGGGGGTGGGGAAGGTTTTTTTTTAAGAGTTGGTTTTATTTCTCATTACCCTACTCTCATTGATTGGCAACAAATTAAGTTAATTCTCCCTAAATTGAGTCTGTTTTGCCCATGATGGTAATTGCTGAGTGATCTCTCCTTGTCTTTATCTTGATCACGTGAGCTCTTTGTTAAATTTTCTCTCCCCTTTCCAGCTGAGGTGGGGGAGTGATAGAGTGGCTTTGATGGGCACCTGGCATCCAGCCAAGGTCAACCCACCACACAGGTATGTTTTTCTTCATACTAGAGCTCTAGCAGCCTATCTTGACTGTTGATTTTCTTGGGTTTAGACATATCTCGCTCTGTCTGTATTTCTTTCCTTTCACCTATTAAACCAGTAACTCAGATAAATGCAGGCACTTCATTCAGGTCTACTTTCCACCTTTCTGAAGCACCTGGAGACTGGAGACAGTTTCAGAGACTCAACTGCCAGGCTTCTAAACCTAGGTTAAAAATGGCTATATCCAGGAGCTGATATGTTATTGCTGCTGATCCTCCTGCTGCAGCTCTCAAGCGAATGCAAGTCCCATAGTGAAAACACTGCAGTAGGTGACTGGAGAGCAAAACTCTGCAATTTTAGTGGAGATCCCTAAAACATTTTAAGATAGAATAATGCCTGAAGTCTAAATTCCTAAATTAAAAAGTTAATAAGACTTAAATATTTCAGGTGCTTTAAAAATTATTCCTCTGCATTACTTTGATCTCAGCTGGATTACCTCATATTGTGGCTGGAAACTATCAGGCATGTTTAGGTGCAGAACAACTCACCTTCAACCTTTCTGTTTACATCTGAGGAAAATTCACCTGCCTACTGTCCCAGTTAAACACAGCTGGGAGCTCAAAGAAAGTGAGAACAGTAACTGATGGAAGAACTAGAGGAGATACAAGAGTAGTTTTCAGGCGATACTGTATCTGTTTAATTCTTTTCCTTTTTTTTCATTGTCACAGTCCATTTGGATCTCTCAAATTTACAGGACAACATACTCTATAAGTTAAACTTTATTTTATGAGCTCATTAAGAAATATAGCAAACACGACAAACAAGGCCTCAATCCCCTTTGCACAGAGTAGTCAACCACACGAGTTCATTTATTCACCGCTTAAGTTATAAGGTTTCTTCACATATAACCCATAACTAATAACTCATGCACCTATGAGCAAAATAGTTACCTAGCTGACTATGAGAGTACTCATCCTTCCATCTCAGTCATGATGCAGGTGTCTCCTATATCACACCAGGAAACACAAAAGCCCTAGCAATCCAGCTGCTGTCACATCCACTTCAAAAGCTTTTTGGTAAACTGATGTTTTTATACCTTCCAGCATGGAAGTTTGGTCTATACCATTTCTATGAGTTAGCAGATTCTGACAAAACTGCCAGACAATCAATATGCAAAGATGATGGCTGCAGGAGACAGCAATCTGCAGGTGGTAATTGCTTTATAATGGTCTTTTAGCTTTTTTTGGCCACTTACCTTGCCTATGTGGTGCTCTTGCTTTGATGTAATGGTTGCTCTCCCAGCAAACATCAGGCCTTAGCATGAGCTGTGTTAGCCAAAATCTGATCAGGATTTGTGTGAACAGTCACATTCATGAATTATCTTTGAGAGTATACAGAAAACCCTGTTAAACAAAAGCAAGCTTTGCTACACTCATTTTTTCCACTGAGATGTAGATTCCACCATCCTTAGCAGAGTACTTCCTCATGCATTCTAATTGACTTCATTGACATAAGCATTGTGCATTCAAAGTGCAATATTGGAGTTTTGCAGCTAATCAACAAAATAAAATGAGAGCTTGATTGGGTTGAATCAAAGCAGGAAAATAGATTTTAATTCTATTCTCAACATTTAAAAAAGAAAGACATGGTAGCTCTATTTTGTGTAACAGAAGGTAGCTAGGAAGAATTTTGGGAAATGTGAAGGAATTCTTGACATTTTCACCTGAAAATTTTGAGCTCCTTCAGGAGAGCTTTTTCAGTCATTTCTTCTTTCCTCAGATAGGACAGAAATTATCTATTCTTTGTCTACATACACATACCCTCACCATTTTCAAGGAAGGAAAAGGGCATAAAGCAAACTTCCTCTCTTCAGGAGACAGACATGAACAGATAGGCATTTCTCCTTCCACTGTATATTATCAAACAGAGTCAAGTCTAATTTGTCCCTCTGCAGAAGGATGTATGCTTGAAAAAAATGTTGAACTAGGTAAAATATAAAAATTAATACGGTAATGAAACTTTCAGAACTGTTTGTTTGAATTTTTTTGTTACTTCTAAACTATCTTGTTCCAAACACTTATCCCTATTACAACCTTTTCAGTTAGTTGAATCTCTAATTTATGCTAGTTAAAATAATAAGTTGACATGAATGGTAAGCAGTTCTAACATAGAACTCTAACAGCAGAATAAATAACCATGTTTATTTAGCAGCCTTTATACAGTGGATGTGACCCCTACTCTGAATTGCAGTAGTTTAGTACCCTAATTACCCTAAAGAAACTTCCATTCTATTCTGCATATCAAATCCACATTTAAAGTAACCCTATTTTATATCAGGTGACAATCCAGTCCTAAGAGTGTGAGAACTGATGAATCCATAGATACTGTTTTGTTATTGTACAATTGCTACTGCACCTGGCAGTTATAACAGGGTTCCTGGTTGATACACTGAAGTGAGGGTCTTACATAGCTTTACAAGTATTGGAGATGCAGGGAACTGGAGATGCACAGAAGTAAAAGAATGATGAGTGTTAATAGCTGGCACTGCTCTCACCTAACAGCTTACTGAATTAAAAAAAAAAGTACAAAAAGTTAAACAATGTTTACTATGGAGCATTAAATGTACACATTTAATTTCATCATTACAAAGTGATAAAAGCCTTTTGTGTTCCTATCAGACATATACAAGTAAGAGTTGCTGTACTGAAAAAAGCTTAACTGACTATAAGTTGACTAGCAAGTTCCTTCATCAATTTACCAAAAAACTAAGCAATATATTAATCATTTCTAGTCCCTTCCTTTAGTACTCTGTTTCTTCACTGAGACAAAAATACATAGTGACCCAAAGCAATTTCCCTAGCTGAAAAAAAAAGTAAAAGCAAATGAATGGCCGAGCATGATCAATTGCTTCCGACTAGATACCCCCTATTATACAAGATCATCTACTCCTTTTCTGAAGGACTTCCTTAATCTTGCATCTTTTCTCAACACAAACATGTCACAGACCTTGGAGAAAGAAAAAGATTGTTGCCTTGTATCAATTGTGTGAATATACAGCTCTTCGTTAGAGGTATTCCTTTCTTACCCATCTTGTCCTTTTTCTTTTCAGACCTTGATTGGATTGTGATTGGAATCTCAAGTTTCAGCATCTTTTCTTAACATCATATGACTAATGGGTTTGAATATAAACTAGGATCTTTTCTCCAGTGACTCTGATTGGTTGTTATAAGAGTAATTCGAGCCTCTTTCCTGTCTCATTTCCTGATTACTTTCTGTATTTCTTCCAACCACACAACATGGTCTCTACAAATCACTGANCCACTTAGGACAGTATAACAATGTGTTAAATTGCAAGTGTAAATTTAAGCAAAAATCACGTTCTGGTTAAAAAAGAACATGTCTCTGTCCTACACCATTTGAGAGACTGACAACTGGCTTTACCACATCCTAAACTTGTGAACTGCACCACCTTTGCCCTGCAGCATGTTATTGAATGTCTTCGTGTCTCTATAAGGCCACATATCCAGTCAGCCACAGTGGTCTGAACCAAACAACTGCCAACAAGGCAGCATTTATTATAGGTTACTACTCCAAGGTGAAAGGCAGCTACAGATGTTCCCAAAGGTTGAAATCTCATGACTCTGCAGTTCTTTCCCATATCCCTCCTGCGTATTCATGCCTATTTCTATCTGGTACCTCCAAAGCTCTAACCCCTAGCTGAGAGTAGTTTGTCTTCACTGATCAGCAGCCACAGTCCTGCTGTGCTTGCAGTTTCTCTACTCTTTTACATCTCTGATTAAACCATCTAGTATTGAGTACCCAAGTGACCTTATATGACAATATCAGAACTTTGTGGCAGCTGTAGTATAGTGAAAGTAAAAATGAATTTAGGAGTACAGAGATAAACTTCAAATTGCGCAGTTTGAAAGCAAAATTGTTTTAACAAATCAGCATCCAGCAAATATTTGGTCAAGAACAAATGATTTGATTCATAGAATCAGTTGGCTTACAAGAAATCCACTGTATCAAAGACAAGCCAAACGGTTTACTTGAAGTGCTTTTATCTAAAAGCATACAGAACAGCAGGAAAAGCAAAGGAGGGTGAAATAATTAGATCACTAAATGCTGGAGTACCTGGAACCTGAGAGTAAGCAGTGTAAGGAAGTAGAGAATCAAAGCGAGATGGAGGAAGCAGCTTTTGTAACTGAATGTGGAAACAAAATACAAAGATGGGGATTCAGAGAGTTATGCATGTTTAAATGCTAAGAATTATCAATGACAGAGATAAAGCTCTGAGAAGCAGTCGCATGCAACTGTTTTCTCATTTCTATTTACTGTAAAATCTGCTCAACAACAGCCAGGGTGAGAGAAGGGCCAATTCTGCTTATAAACTCTAGGTAATCGTATCAGTTATAAAGCCACTAAAAGCCAGTAGTTTAAAAGTCCTCTTTTTAGAACACTGAAGTAAAGAACAGTTTTCTTTAGTGAGGTTTCTCCAGATTGTGCTGAAAAATATCCATTCTTAACATTTTTGGGACAGCAGGACAGGCACAATTGCTTTGTAGACACCTTCATTTGGTGATGAGTTTGCAAGCA
>VYZV01007788.1:19213-31702 GCA_013401275.1 Pandion haliaetus | reverse complement strand
GACTGAGCTGACCTGAAACCACGACACATTACCCCATGCTGCCCCTTTGCAGGAAATGTGCAGGGGAACAGGAAAGCTGCAGTCACCATTTTGAAGAAGTCCTGCATGGAGATAACAACGTTTACCCCATCTAGGATTTCCATTCCTCTTTCAAATCTGTAGCTTTCAGTAAGTCAACAGAAATATTTTTATTTTATTAAAAGGGATAATAATTAAGGAAACCTAGAAATAATTGACACATCACTGATGTGTATTTCATGCAACCCTGTAGTAGAGTGAATCAGTGCTGCACTTGATGCTTTGGTTTTCTTTCCATTTGCATCTTTCTTTCAGAAAACTTCTTCAAATACTATTTTATAGATTGAAAGATCAGGCAGATAACATCCAACAAAAGGAAAATGAGCACAGCAGGAGAAGAGATAAACGTGCACAATTATTTACTGGAATCAGGTGACCTTGGGAACTTTTAGGCCATATTTTCTGAACAAGGAGATAAAAATGTTTGAAACCCCAAGTTTTTTAATGAAGCAGGAGTTTCCTGGATGTGTGATTTCAAAACACTCCTGAAATTCAATCACATTGAAAGATAGTGACATTCTAGAAAGTCACATGTTCCCTTTTTCTTTAGTGAACTGACAGTTACTAATTGTTGAAAAATAAATTAGTTAATTCATTGCAACATTGTTTTTCTTACTTACTCCTATTTTTGCTGTTACTCATATTCTTTCTTTAACCATTCTCTACTGGCCATGTATAGAGATACTGAGTTAGATACACCCTCCATTTCACCAAAAATGGTCTCATCTGCATTTTCACATACAGAAACATAGAGAAATTACTTTTTAATAATACCTGTAATGTTCATGGACAGGCAGTATCTGGCTTATCCAAACATGTAATTCTCACATTGCCTTACAGACTTCAGTCAGAAAGAAGTCTGCATTGCACATAGGGACAAGCAGTCTTTCAAAGACTCTGGAAATTACTGCATAATTAAAAACTCAAACTGTTCTTAAGGTAATTCAGATGAAATGTTAGTATCAATATCAAATGAAATATCATATCAATAAAGTTTCACTAACCTAAAATTAGTGTAGATTTAAATATTATCATTTGCTTTGTGGAAAGTTTTTTAAATTTCAGCAACAAATATTGTCCAAGAACTCAATTATTTGCTTGATAGAATATTTGACTTTAAATAAATCTAGTATTACTTCATAAGCATCCATCCCCTACATGGCAGATGCATTTTCACCTCCCAAGCACTCAGCTGAAACCTTAACACGTTTAGCTAGATTAGCAACAGTTTGACAATATTTAGCCAACTTTGTTTTCCTTTTGATTATGAATGACTGGAAGGTGGTTTGCAGGGAAATTTAAGGGACCCTTTATTTATGTGTTTAGTATTTTAAGAAGTTCACAAGCTATCAGAAAATAGAAATACTGCTGTATTTGAACAAGCTGAAAATACTTCAATTCAATTCAGCTAAAAATCAGCTGAATTCCCCTAATGTGATCCACTGCTTCCTGGAAGCAGGAACTCAGTTACTCATTTTCTTCAAATGTCAGTAACATTCGATCTGTAGAACATTTTACATGATGAAACATAACTTTCATTTACTGGATTTGCAAAGGAAATTGGATGTTAAGAATTGCATTGTGGGAAAAGTAGTCCCAGGAAATTCCACTACAGAGAATCATGCAACTATAACTCTTTCAGTGTACAACTCTGCCTTACAAAAAATGTAGTTTAACAGTGGTTGGACTTCAAGAAGAAATTGTTTATCAATTCAATAAATCAAAAGGGCATTTTTTAGTTTCATCAATACGTATTTGATTTCAGTAAAAGCTTTGAAAATTGTATAATTCCTGCAAATGAAGAAATCATGAAAGTTTTCTGTCCATTTTCACAATTTAACCTTTTATTCTAATTGCATGAAATAGTCCTAACCTGTCAGATTTCACCACAGAATGGTAATTCTGAATTTTCCCAACTCTAACTAAAATCCACAAGTCTTTAAAAGACCAGTATTTTTAACTATCACAGACATGCAACAAGTAACTCAACCAATTAAAATCTGAGGAAATCCATGGTAACTGTTAGTTACCACTGTGTAGTGGTATTTAGAAAATAACAACTTTCAAAATAGATTCCTCTATTAATCATATACACAATTACTTAAGTATTAACTGAACAACAACAGGTAGGGCAGCATCTGAGTTTGATTAACTGTTACACATATAACTGTCTTTAAAATACAGTGATAAATGTGATGCTCTTTATCCCTGTGCAAAGGCAAAGCAAAGCAAAAATATGTTGCAGCTGAAGAAAAATGGGATGAAATATTTGCAAAATTATACAAAGTAACATCTTGTTATATATTACAATTTGATTCATCAATGTCTTTGCACAGGCAGATTTGGTCATGACAATATATGTTCAAGTATTTTGCTCAGTTAAATTTTAGATCAAACATATGATATCAATATCAATGTAATTAGTGTTTTAAGGAATTGTCTTCCTGGTTTTGCCTCATACAGATGAAAATTTATTTCTTAATATTTATTTTTGTAAACCACTATACCAGTTGTTTACAGGAAAAAAAAATCTACAATACCAAATTTCTTAGCCCCTTTGGTTTCAAATAGAAGTCCCCTTCCCTTCAACTCTCACACAGCGTCAGGTGTGCCATCTAGCTCCCTGTAAGTACAAATTCAAGCACAAGAATGAGACAGCTCATTTTAGAGCTTGCTCAGAATACATTTTGATTCCTACTACCTGTAACAGTGCTTCAAACATAATTTCAGCATGACCCCATGCCACACAAGGAAATGCAACATTTATTTTTATTGTCAAGCTGTGCCAGTCTGACAGCATGAGACATGTCATTCTAATTCTTTCAGGAACTTTGAGGTCAGTTGCTCTAAAGAAATATGTCTTAATAATGTAAAGGTATAATTTGACACAAAGAAGACGAAAGACATTTAAGACATGTGAACATGACCTTTTTTCTCATGTAATGCCTTGAGAACACCCTTTATCATCATAGGTAGCGGTAGCCTATCTAGTAGTTTAATTTGCTAGTAAGAAACAAAATGAGGTAGATCATGTTTAGCATTTCATATTGTCGTGGTTTCAGGTCAGGTCAGTCGGTAACAAAGCACCACAAAGCCGCTCACTCACCCCCCACCCCCTCACCTGGCTATGTTGGGATGAGGAGAAAATACAAAGGCAGGCTTGTGGGTCGAGACAAGGACTGGGAGGGATCACTCCCCACTTATGGTCACGGGCAAAAGACAGGCTCAATTTGGGGAAGAAACAAAATCAATTTAATTTACTACAAAACAAAACAGAAAACAAAACACAAGGGTATTAGGAAGGGAAACCAAACATCAGAACAACCTCCCCCCACCCCTCCCGCCTTCCCGGCTCAGTTCACTACCGATGCTGTCTACCTCCTCCCCCCGGCGGCGCAGGGGAATCGGAGATGGGGGTTGAGTCAGCTCGCCACACATCATCGTTGCCGCTTCTTTCCTNCTTCAGTTCCTCACAAACTTCCCTGGCGCGGGTCTTTTCCGCGGGCTGCTCTCCCGTCTCACACTGCTTCAGCGCGGTTTTTACCATGGGGTTACGGCCACCTTCGGGAGCCTCCGCTCCACCGTTCAGCCCCATGGGCTGCAGGGCCATCAGCCTCCTCAGGCTCCTCTTCCTCCCCCTCCACTTCCATGATTCCAGCGTCAGCAGTGATGTTCCTCTCAGGTTTCCCCCACACACTACCAGTTCCCCTTCTTAAATATATTTCCCAGAGGCGCTACCACCGTCACTCCCCGCCTAGAGGCGGGTCCGACATTTTGGTGCGCGGGTCCGACATTTTGGGGCAGCGAATTCTTTCAGCAACTTCTTAAAGGGGCCGCCTCTGCAGCCCCCCTCCCCTGCCACCGAGGAAAACCGCGCCACACAAACCCATAACACATATTCATTACTTACAAATAGTATTTGCTTTCCATATCACATAGTGTCATTTCTGATCCCTAGCTGGGTAAAAATCTTTAAAACAAATCAATAAAATCAGAAGAAAAACTAAACTATAAGACTGTGAAGAATAACAATTACAGCTGAAAATATTAGGACTTTTGGTGAGTCCACATTCCATTCTGGATTTCATGCATTTAATACATTTCCTCTCACACAAATATGTAGTTCAGCTTCACAGTACATCAAAGTCTGTGTCACATATAGATCTTTAAAACAGGGATTTAATAGAATCCAAATGATTCATATAGATATAGGTGTGCTCTTTCTTATTTTGTGTCACACACAGTAACATACAAGAATGCATACACTAACAACTGTATTGAAGCTTTTTTCTCTTTTCACACTTCTTTAGGAAGTCCATTTTATCTCCCACCTGATAAGAAACAAAACCAATTAACAATTACCTCCTTTTGAGGGTAAAAACATTCTGGAAATTTCTCTGTGCAAACAGAACTCAGATACAACAAAAGTTTTTGTAAACAGTACTAGCTTCTTTTGTCACATTAAAAAAATTCAAATACTAGCAAAGGAAACATCTTTTTTTTTTACATGTGTCTGCATGTATTCTTTGCAGAGCTAGCCAACACCTAAGCTATCCTGTACTACACAATTGTCATCCTTTTTTAATCTTTTTATGTTACAGAGTTGCATGATGTTTTCAGCCCACATAGCTGCAGAAACTTTGCAAACATTTATGGAAAATGATACTTTCTATTTACAATGGAGAAGGTTAAGGCATCAGGTAAAGCAAGATTCTCAGGTTTCCTCTAGAAAACTTAAATGTTCTGATAAAACAGGCTCTGAAATGGAGGGAAGGGTCAAGATGGTTTTTTGTTTGTTTGTTTCCGCTTCTGACACACTGCTGTTCTGCTACTCATTACAGGGTGAAAAGATACCAGGGTGCTTATGTTTAACAGCTAGGAAAATGGTATCAAAGTCAAGCACAGTGAAATTAGATTTTGGATCCCACGTCAGTATCAAAGAGAAAATATTTCACGTCAAGTCCCTGCAATGATTGGTAACAAGAAAGTCATATTAGTTCTAAAGCGTTCAGTGATTTGGAGAGTTAACAGGCTACTTCTTTTCCTTCCTTAACCAGATGCTGTCTTGTTTTTCTGCCTCTCTTTTCTGCTTGCTGCTGTTGTGACTTAATCCTTTCATAAATTTCCATTATGGAGTCTCAGCCTGAATTTATAAAACCTTGTATCTGCTTCTCAAACAAAATACTGTGCAATCTCATGGCTTATTCAAAATGCTGAACTTTTCAGCTATGAAATTAATTTTTTACAAACTTGCATTCAATTTTTTTTTTAATTTTATTTCACCTCTATATTAAAAACTGCATCCAAGCAAATGGTGTCAGCTAAACTTTTCACACACATAAAATTTTCTGTTTATTATGGGCCACAACTCTTTTTTATTGTTTTGCTAAGCATCTGGTATGAGACAAGAACTGTCCTTACTTATACTACCAATGATTAATGTGTCTTTGGCAAATTTCTGCAAAAGACAGATGAAGGTGCATAAGACTTGCTGCAGCTTCTGGGAGCTGCTGTGCATAAAGCAGCAGAACATACCTGGGAGCACTGTAAGCATGTGGCTCAAACAAAGCAGTCTGTATGCTCTGGGGATAAAAGCATCCATGGTTATTTTGATAGGGCGCAGCCACACAGGGTGGCTTATGGCTCTAAAGGAGTGATCTATCTCTCTTATAATCCATGATCACATCAAGGCGTTCTCCTTTCTCTGCCATTCTGCCCCTCGCTTGGTCTGTAAGTATAACCCAGGGGAAAAAAAAAAACGCAAAAAATGGAATTTCTTTGTGCCTTCAAAAAGTTACAACAAAAAAGCCTAAACAACTTAAACAAGATCTTCTGTTCTCCATATGGGTGGACAATAATATGCTCAAAGCCAGTGCCAGCAAAGATGTAATTTTCTTTTCATGCTTGCTGAGTATTTAAAAAATGCAGCTGCAACCTCAAAGTGAATAGGAAGGTTGATTCCTTTACAACTCTGAATAACCACTGATAGGAAAATCTCAGAGCCTGGATGTCCACTTTGGGAAAATATACAAATCTTGAATGCCTGTCCTTCCATCTCCACAATATTCAATGACAAGTTGGCAAAATAAAGATGCTGTTCTTAAGAACTGACTTTCCCATGACATTCACTTTGTCATAATAGACATAGTTAAAGGTGACAACATTCACCTTATTTAATAATAAAACTGCAACATCTTCAATAGAGAAACTGCCTCTGATTACGTGTTTGCATAGCTCTGAGGAAAACAAACCCTTGACCTTCCTGGGCCATCAGAATAATATTGTAATACAAATGCTCAATTATTAATGTTATTGTGGGCAATAACATTCTGGAAGGATGCTCCAAACTGACTCATAATTGACTGATACTTAATTTCTGATGTGAATATCTGGAGCAAATTTGAGTCTCCTACTAAAAGGTTGCATAAAAGTCCAGTCACAAAAAAAAAAAAAAAAAAANAAAAAAAAAAAAAAAAAAAAAAAAGCAGGCTATATCTGCACTAGTAAATTAAGCCATGCTAGGACATGTTTCAAGTACTGTAATGGCATGTATTTTTCAGTTGGTAGTATGCTCTCTGGCATGTACTCAGCCTGGGTCAACCATTAGTCTCTCAAAGAATCCCTTGGCACCATTACGGAGTTTGAGACCATCCCTGGGTTAAGTGGGACCCTCTTTGGGAGGGTAGGAGGATTTATTGATTCGGATTCTGGCCTTTTTTCACAAGTTGGGCTCAATGCCAACAAACGCTCCCTTGCATTGTTTTGCTTGATATTACAGATATCACCACAGGAGCCAGATAGCATAGTATCATTGATTTCAATATTATCAACAAGAGAGTCATATGTCACAGCTCTGGAATGAGCTCATCATTTTGTTAAACTGATTTATATTTCAGTGTAAAGTCTTCAGTGTCTTCAACTGCTTCAGTTCTTGTACATGGCCAGATTGCAAACAGCAGGGAAAAAACCCTATCACATAAGCAAGCATTTCATTTCTTGGCTGAAATTTCTACACAGGAGAGAGGTGTCTAGTTTTCATGCTAGTAAATGCATTTACAGCTGAGACACTATCACAAAATGGACTGCCACTTATAAGTTTGCACATGACTGAACAAGTCCAACCCACTTGAATTCAAATTATCTAAAATGAATGGTCCAATTTACACTATCCTTCAATCTGCACTTGCCATTCTGTGTGTAGAGGTTTGGACTACCACAAATTTGTGTCAGCTCTTTTACTATCTAAACAGTTTTTTCAGGAATTTCTCTCTTACCAGAGATATTTTTCAGAAAAAACTAGGAACTGTTTCCTGATTACTCTAACTATTGAGCAAAAAATAATAAGCAATAATGATGGATGAATCTCCAAATTGTACGATTTGGCTCACAGGACCCTTCTGCTCTCTCTCCAAATACTAATTAGGAAGCGGCTGGCTAGAAGTCAGGAATGTCTATTTGGAGGTTTTCAGAAGCATCTTAGTGAGCAGGGGAGGGATTGCAGGCAATAGGATTTTTTTCTTGGCATACAAGACAGGGAGGGTGGAGAGCGCCAAACCTTCGGAAAGAAATCAAAGTGAAAGTAAACTCCAAGGTCTATTTTGTGATCAGAGTATTGCACGAGTTTTATGGGGATTTCTCTCTGTGCCAGACCACTTCCACAACAAAGAAATTTCTTACTTTTTGTGTCTCAAACATGCAAACTGGAATTTCTTTCCCACACCATCTGTACAGGTTTTCTGAATACTTAAATGGGAAGCCCCTCCAGGCAAAAGCTGAACCTCAGCACAGCATGTACAGCTCCCAGTACAGCTGACTCTAACCTACATTAACAGTACATGCTGTAAACAACTCAGATATTATGTGATCTGACATTGAGGTTAAAGCTCATGTATTACCTATTTAAACTGAGTCAGTCATGCCTGACAAAGAGAAAACTTTAGTTTAAGAACAAAATTTCAATCATAATTAAAAGTGTTAGCTCACTTTTTATGTTTGCACTTAACTTTTTTTTGACCAAGATTTTAAGCCTTCTTTTTCTAAGGATGTTTAAGTATAAGTTTACACCTGAGGTTCAATTAGTACAATAATAACTGTGGCCTTTAGCCATTTCTGCAAGGTAGACAGCAAGACTAAGTGGAAGTAACTCCTTTCTCTTGGATGGATTAATAAATGAATGGCAAATGGAATCTGTTTTCAGTGACCAGGTGATGCAATGATCAACAGTCTTACAAATTTTGTTTAACTGTATGTATGGTTTAATCTCAGGGAATATATACTTTGTTGGTCATACATTTTTTTTTTTTAAATCACAGAAGATACTGCATTTTATAAGCAATTACTCTAATTGATTAATTTCCTAAGTGCAGAGATGACACCCATATGTTATTGTGATAAAAATTAGAAAATACATAGCTTAATATCAGAGTTTCCTAAATACAACTTAAAAAAACCTGACTGGTATTTTGAAGCTGGGGATTTGTATCCATAGCTTCATAATTCATGCATTTCATGTTCATCTAGTAACGCCATTCTACATAGTAATATTGCACAATTTAATATATTCAGCGGCAATACTTTACTCAATATCTTCACGTACAGAAAAGGAAAGTTCAGCAAGAATGTAGCATTACTTTATATTATTTTTTTGTTACTGGAAATAATGTGATTACAGTCCTTGTACATACACTGATTAACTTGGGAATAAATATTTAGTAGAATCAAATGTGGTAAAATATTTGGGAAGGAGATTAACAAAACTCCAGACACTGCCATATTTTTTTTTAATGTGCAAAAAGTGGCTGCACATGGCACAGAAATTACCTTGAAACTTGATTCAGTAAATTCAGTTAGATTTTTAAATTCTAGTTCAGAACACCTAGCCCTTACAAGAATAGGTCCACATATGAACAAAAGCAGTGTTGTTGCAGTGCAAAAGTATGTGCTAAAAACCAATCTTCCTACGAGGCAAGTCTGACCAATTTTTCTGCATCCATTGAACCCGATTACAAGCAATCCTTCAAGCAATAATACACACTTGTAAAGCAAAAGAGAATTTGTCTTATTATAATGGTCTTGTACTTAGATAGGGCAAAAAACTGTATCCCAAAGTAGACTTATACATGAGATACAGTGCTTCCTCATTAGTAATGGAATATATACATAAGTGTGCATACTCATTCAAATGTACTTTGAACACAGACTCCTAGGCACAGAAAATAAATTACAGATCTTACTGAAATAAAAAGAATTGAAACTGAAATTATATTTATATAATATCTATAAATATACAAGGTCAGAACTACCACTGCAGTAAATAAAATAGCTTATCTCCTAGTTTGAAAGGAACACACAGTATGTGACTCCTGATTTAATTAGTCAAGGATCCACAACTTTTAAAGTTTATAATTCTGTCATGAAAGCAAAAGGGCAGAACCACAAGCATGGCTGAAGTACCTTTGCACTGCCCTGAAAAAAAAACAGGAAAAAAACTTTTCTTCTTCTGGCCCTGAAACCCTGCTAGGTTTGGTTTTCTCCCTTCTCTGTGAAGGCCAACAGTCAGAGACTGTTCAGACAAATGCATTTCTATGGGTTGGGAATTTTCCAAATGTGTGTCTGCACAAGTCAGTAAAGGAGGAGAAACAAAGGAGTTGCTATGATGAATCTAGGTCACTCGAGGAGATTGCCATGCTGTATTTGGGCTAATTTAACTTCACAATTGCTTCACAGTGCTGAAGCATGCAAAGCAGTCAATCATGGGCAGGAATTAATTTCAAGTCAGTAAATACGTTAGCCTATTTTAACAGTGAAAGGATTATAAATGGATAAAAAAGAAAATGACAGGTTATTACTTGTCTCAAATTCAATCAACAAAAACAATTTCTGTACAATTTTCTTTCAGAAGCATTAGCCAATGAACTTTAAAAAGAAATGCACCTCTTGTAGAGCTCGGTACAAAAAATTTCTACGTGTACACCCCTCCCCCAACAAAGAACAAGCAAACAAAAAAATATTGGTTGAGAATTACTGCCTGGCAGAGATATGCAAATAAGCTCTGTGACACTGCCTGAAATTGTAGCATGCCATCATGAGTTATTTTGGACTGAAAAATTTGAGCTTAAAGTAAAAATAGCTACAGCCAGAGGGCAAAAAAGGAACTAAGGACAACAAGTAAACATACTATAAATAGGACAAAAATGTTGCACCAATTTGATTAATTTTTGTCTTTCTCCTTTCAATTTACATATTCTCCTAAATAGAAAACTACTGTAATTGTATTTGTGCATGAATTTTTGATTATGCTATACTCGTCTCAGAAGAAAACCTATATAAAAAAACTTTGTGCCTCATCTGAGATCATGAATGTTAATAAAAAAACTAATGTTGAATTACACAATTAAAAGTAATGTGATTTTCCAGTATTAATACTGCTTTTTCTTTAGTAATCCTGCAATTCCATGAGCACATCCATACCTAGCAAACTGAAGAAGGCCCAACTGACTGACCTAAAATGTCCCATTTTACCATTGTTTCTCTTTAGAGTTGTTTGTACCAAAATATCACCATTCATTATGTAATATTTTTTGGTAATACCTTTCAGCACTCAGGGTACTGATCAGCAATCTTTATAGGCATGATTGTAGAGAGATCAGGGAACAAAGACACAAGATGATGTAAGGTGGAAATGCAAGTTCTGACCCTGCAAAGATTTATGCACCTGATGTCTCCATGCACTGCGAGGATGCCGGGCTGACATCAGCTGAGCTGTTCTAACTTGCTGTGTTACATGTGATTTCAAATACTTGCAGGCTCAGGAGCAATTAGGAGAGAAAATTGGTGGTACGTTGTGTCTCTAAAGCCCTAAACGCAACTTTAAACAATCAGTTTCAGTTTTAGAAGCGATCTCCAGGGTTACACATGGTCTGCCCATTTTCATGGCATGGTTCAGCATAACTTTTGCTTTTAGATTACTGGACACCAGAGCATCAATTTTGCTTTCATGCCTTGCTTTCACTAGTCCATTTTGTGTAAGGAATGTTTTCAGTTAAATCCCCCTTGGGGATTTAAGTGCCCAGTTAAGTGTTTTCTTCCTCACTCAGCAGCCCATGCAGGTCTGCCCTGACCTTCACAGTGCAGCAGGATACCAGAGATAAACCTCCTGAATCCACACCTCCCTTTCTGATTATGCCTGTGTCTGACCCCATACAATGTGGTTTGGATTGCTGTTACTCCACCTGGGGTGTCTTGCTGAAGCAAAAGGGAGAGAGTGCCTCCATTTTAGACTACGATTTTTGCAGTTTGAGTGAAAATCTCCAGAGAAACATGTAGTCTCTTTGGTGAACTGTTTTCAATCTTTGTCCTGTGGGCAGGAACTTGGTTCTCTGCTTCTGTCAAAAATTGTATCAACACAGTGATCGCTGAATCTATGGGTAGTCGCTGGTGGATTTGCTGTTGTATTTCAAAATACAGTGCGGAGCGGTGAACTTCAAACATCTAAAAAGTCAGACTCTGTAATTTTGAAATATGCAACACTTGAGGATGCAAATCATATGTTTAAATTAAAAAAACTTGTGGGGTGTCTTCTAGGTCACTGGATTCTGGACACATAAAAAATGAGAAAATGTTTACCAACAGATAAAGGTGGAACTACAGCTTAAACAAAGTGACCAAGCTTTGAAGTATCTGATACTTGTATTTAGTATTTAAACATGATGAGATTTTATCTCTTTTTGGTGTTCCCTTTGCAGCAGCTTTTTTTTTTTACTTCAGCTGAAATAACCGGGTGATTGGTGAATTAGATGATTGTCTCTCTGCTATAAGCTAAAAGCACACACATGAATTCGTACCACAGTTGTGAGAGACTGAAAGAGCTAATGTCTCAAGCAGTGTGGTGAGGCAAGTTCTGCTCAATGAAGAACTCTGCATAACAACAAAACCTGCCTAGAGAGGAACCACAGTTGAAAAGAAGGTGATCATTGCAGGTCAGCAACAAGATAGGAGGGCATGCTGGATGGTGCACAGCTCCCTGTTCTGATGTGCTGTTCTAATATGCTGAGCAGGGCAGCTCACCCTGCATGGCCAAAGATCAAGCAATGGTCATGTCTGCAGGGAAGGGGAAGTTACCCCCCAAATGACCCCCAAGCCCACAGACACATTTCCCAAAGTCTCACAAACTGCTTATGACACCTAATTAACCTAATGAGTTTGAGTGCCCGCCTGAAGGAGGGGCAAGGAGACGATAAAAGGACACAAACTGAAGCCCCATGTGTGCAAGCCCACTGGAACCAGGCCCCTCGGATGATTGAACCAATGCTGGACCCAGGACCTGTGAAATCTTCCTCTTCTCTCTCTCTCTCTCTCTCTCCTTTTTTCCCCAAGTCGTGGTTTCGGTTTCAGCCCAGCCGGTAACAAAGC
>VYZV01007788.1:2636-13732 GCA_013401275.1 Pandion haliaetus | reverse complement strand
GGGCCAGAGGCGGGTCCAACTCTTTGGAGCCGGGGGAGGTTCTAGCATCTTCTTACAGGAGCCACCTCTGCAGCCCCCTCCCCCACTACCAAAGAAAACCGCGCCACACAAACCCATAACAATAAATCAAAAGATGGATGTAGTTGTGGTTTAATAGGGAAATTAATTATTTATTTTATGAATAGAGGTCAGAGTAGTTTATAAATTGTGATTATAAGTACTCCTTGAGAAACTGAATTATATGAAATATTGTTGTTAGATTGTAATGCCAGTAGTGAAACAGGTGGAGGAGTTTCACCTGCATAAAGCTCTTTCTTCACTTTAATATTATTCTCATTTTTAAAAAAAGTCATTTTAGTGATGAGGTCCGAATCAGAGTTTGCAGTTACCATTATTTCAGCAATACCACATCATAACATAGGAAAGAGTACTTATTACTAGTCCTGATCAAATAAACCCTTAGAACTAAAGGTTCCTGGAGCTGAAGGGTCTCTATTTACTCCATCAAACTATTCTTAGCCTTGGTCATGGCTTACTTTTATATGTTTAGTCTTAGTAATGACATGAGAAGTCAATGTACACAAGTAGTCCTTATACTTAAATGTGGTCAATACAAGACTTTTTTAGATCTGACTTACCCAAAGTTCTAGATCTTATTTCCAATAATTAGACAACATAAAAGTTGTCTCAAATTGGAGGTTCAGAAGTGGAGATGTCCAACATTAGTCATCATCAGTCCACAAATAAAGATAATTTTAATTCTAAGTAGTCAGTGGTGATAACTATTTTTTGTGGCTCAAGACTTATTTGAAAAGTAGGTAGAGAAAATACCTGTAATTCCTTCAAGTTAGTTGAACAAAAAAGAAAATATATTCCCCTATGTTTAAATGAGAAATTATAATTTATAATCTTCAATCAACACTCCCACATTCTGTGACCCCACTATAATAATGCATTCCAAACAAGTTCCATAGATGTCTATTTCTGTTACCATCAAAGCCAAAATTTACATTATCTCCTACTTCTTGCTTTTTCCATTTCATGCTTGACCCATGGCAAAAGAAGAAAACATCTTAAGCATGATAAAGTATCACCAAATGAAGTATCTCCTTCTGTAACTAAATGACTTGGAAAGCCTCTCAGCAGGCAGACGGCTGGCCAGGCATACTCCAGCACATATGCAAAGGCAGAGACACAAGGTGAAGAGGCAAAGATGAGTACAGGGCTCTTGTAATAATGTCTGCCAATCTGGGGGGAGGTGATGTTTCCCTGACTTGGTCAAAACACTCTGCGTCATCTTCCTCCCTCAAAGTGAAAGAAGTTTAAAAGGTAAACAACTTTTCCACACAGAAGCTTTATCAGTTTTGTTTGAAGATGACAGGTGTCATACCATCTGCACTTTAAGCTGGAAAATTTTTTGAACTCTTCCACTCCACTTGGCAAGTTTTCAAATCTGCAACCACCTGAAACATAGAAATAATCTGTCAACAAAAGGCATTGGAAAGGTTGGACAGTGCTCTGAGCTATAATCCCAGAAATGAGAGAGAGGCCAGATGTTGTCCTCACTGATGTTATCCAAAGAAATGCTGTCAGGCACCTGAGGCCAGAGGGCATCAAGGCAGATGCCACCCCACACATCTGGGAGAGGTATGTGGAGGGCACTATGAAGAGCACTGAGAAAAGGAAGCTATCGAAAGGTGTAGTAGTCCTGCATCTCTCCCAGCCGCTCCAAGCACAGGGATTTGTGTTGTACACAGTTAAAGATCCTTCACATTTAAACAGGAAAAAGAAGAGTTTATTTAGTAGGAATGTATATCAAACAGCTTAAATAAATATATATCTCTCTCTTTATATTTTATATAGGTAAATCTATAACTAACTAGCTAACTAAATAAATAAATATTAAAAATTAGCTATGCAATAATAAATTATTCCAGGGCTATTTGTCAAATGTTCTATAAATAAAACTGGTTTGGTAAATTGCCTATGAACTTCACCAAATGGATGTGTTTTCCAGACTGTACTCTGGTACTTCACCTGTGAAGGACAAAATATGGACTTCAATCAAACGCCATTAAATTATTATTATTATTATTATTCCTGCAGTAGTATTTTATTTTTACCACTTACAAAGGTGAAGTGCTTTAGTTAGCAACCATAGTTGTTTCATTCAGCAATGACCCTGCTTTATAGATTTTCTTCTTAGAGAAAAAAAAGGAACTTACAAAAAGAAATGCACTGGAATTATCATTTGTCCTTGCTTCTCTGTTTCACACATTTCATTAAAATGGTCACAGAAAGTGGCCGCTTGAGTTTAAGTCATCATATCATATAAATAAAGAAATAGGTGGCCTTGTTTCATAGAAAACATTCTGTCTAGCTGTAAAGAATGTAAATAAACTTCATGTCAGCCTGTTCCTAAAGCAATACAAACCTAAGCAGAGCAACAATATAGCAGCTGGAAAGCAGAGTGTGAGCCTCAGGATGCAGTGTTTAGTTATTACCTGAATAAATAACAAATTGCAATGAAAGCACAAGTCAAGATGATAATGCTGTTCCAAGCAAATTGTTTCTTTCAAAGATCAGCTGAAGTGCTAAGCTGTTTCTTTGGACAAGTTTTGAGATCCAAGGTATAATGTATAGTTATAAAATAAGAAAAAGCACAATTTAACCACTGCCTAACCGTTAATCCACATAAATATTTTCTGGAACTAATTTGCATTTTCCTATGCAGAAATATGAAATGTATTTAAAAAAAAAAACAAAAACCAAAACAAAACCCAAAACCAACCAACAAACAAAAATACCTAATAACTGTTCTTATTATGCTAGTGAGGTAACTGCTGTAAGCAAGAAATACAGTGTAGAGAGGCCTGTATATTTTACATCTTACGTAATTCATAGTGTGAACCAGTATATTGGTTCTTTGTGCAGGTTTAGCTCAGTATTACAGACATATATAAGTGTTTACTGTGTGTTACTGCTCTTACATAAGTTGATTTTAAGTCAGTGTAACTCAGGGTTCTGGAAAGCTGCCTGTTTAATTCTTCTTATCTAATACAGTAGCAAAATGTAAGAGTACTTATGCCCTCAGATTTCCTAATTCAAAAAGAGAAACTCTTCAGACACCTTGTTTCAGGAGGTAACTCAAAATGTAAATGAAACTGAGATGTTCAATTTCTTTCATGAGTGGACTCATAAATCTTTTATGTATCATACAATGTTGCAACTTACTTTACAAAAATTTGATCCTCCTTACTATCTTTCAGTTTGTTCTTAGAGCTTTCTGAAGCTTCTTACAAAACCATTAATGATTTATAATCTTACACAGTATTTCATTCTTCACTGTTATAATACACATTACTGTTTGTTTTCACAGAGCTCTCCTGAAAGATAAATGTTGCTGTATCATTTGGGAGGTCTGGAACTTGAAACCTGCTAGAAAGTTTGGTTGACTTGTCATGCACTGCAGATCTTCTGGAGTCCAAGCAGCAAACAAGAGCAGTCCTCTGTCAGAGTCTGTGGCTTGGAGGCCTTCCTGCTCAAGAAAGAATATGTTTGCAGCAATTGTGCATGTAAGTTCTAGTACAGTCGAGATTTTAAGAAAATATGTTAGCAGGGAAAGCTGCATGACTTTGCAAAGAGACTCTGTCACAAACTCCTGAGCATTACCAGGATATGATCAATACAATTTCTGAAAGGTTACCTAATCAGGTATTTAAACAATGGTAGCCACCCCTCCTTAACATCACAGCACCTGGAAGAACCAGATGTTTTCAGCAGCTTACTGAAGAAATAATAAAAAGGCCATAGCTCTTTTGAAAACCTGTGCTTTCTTTAATGGCTTAACTACTTGCAGATGTATGCACTGAATCGAAATCTTTAACTTACAACTGATAATTAAAATTCCAGATGGCCTTGTAATGGATGTTCCTGTTTCCCCAGAGCATCCTGGATCCTTGGCAAATAAGGACAGGTGTTACAAACAGGTATAATTTTATTTGTTCTCATTTTTTCTACCTGAATGTGACACAAAAAGGAAGACTCCTTTTACAGCTGGAGATGATGTCAAAATGAATCCCAAACTGTCCTTTAATATTTTAGAAAAGGCAAAGAATGGAACTTTTTTAATTATTTACTTGTTCAACAACTTCCCCTTCCTCTTCACCTTCCCCTTCCCCTTCCCTTTCCCCTTCTCTTTCTAAAATACCTTACATGGCAGTTCCTATCTTTTGAAGCTGGAAGACATTAAAAAAGCGTAAGACTAAATAAATTACAAAAGGGAGACTTAAAACTTGGAATTATTTGAAAATTTCTTGATGTCTGGTGCCTTCCAGAGCCAAACATATAAGTTCCCGCTGATTAAAGAAAGCAGGAAGAGGACAGTACCTTCACTGCAGGCCTAAAGCAGAGAAGCTAAAAGTAGGAACTCAGGTCCAAGTTGGTAACAGATGTCCAGATTTGCCCCAGACTGCTGCTTGTAGTGGTTCATTCTTGTCAGTATTTACAGGCTGGTTGAATATTAGCTCTAACATTCTCTATTGCTTTTTTTTTATACTTTTCTCTCTTTTCTGCTTTTTAAAAGTACTTTGCCATTGAAAAGTGTATTATGAAGTTTATATGAGTAATATATTCCAAGAGAAACATTAGAAAACAGGGAGAGCAGCAATTCAATTTCTTGTTCAACTTACTAAGCAAATATTTACATAATTCCTTTCTTTTCAAAAATTCTGTTTCTTACTTGATAGTATCCACATTATTTAGTAATGCAGACCTGCTATGTATTAAAATTAGCTACAGTTTTATGCTCTGATTATTGAGACATGGCATGTTTAATCTATTTCTGAGGAGATTCCTAGCCTTGACCTTCTATTTGGTATCTTCTTTGGTCACTTATTTTAAAACTCATCTTCTGCCAGACTTATATATTATATTTTTTATATTATTAAAGGAATTCTATACAGTACTTGTGTTTTGAGAGTAATTTCCAAATTTTATAACATGTACCATTGTCTCTTAGCTTCATGTAAATTAGGAATAATAAATCCATTGTATCTTTGACATTGTCTTCCTGCAGAGAAACAAAGGATAAAAAATAAGGAAGCTTTTTGGAAGCATTAAATTTTATTGCAAAATGGCTGGACGTATCTGGCCAGTGTAAGAGCTAATTCTAAGAAACATTTGCAATGGTCTTTTAGTCAGATAACCTTTTATCTTAAGTCTTGTCATGTGATTGTTATTAACAGTATAAGAATAATTAATATATTTTTCTTTTTTTAAAAATTATTTTCACTTATTTAAAGGATCCAATAACATTTATTCAGAAGTAAATTTGCTTTTCTGTTGTAGCATTTGTTAATTTCAAACAGTTGTATTCAGCTCAGGCCAAAATAGGCAAATATTTGTGATATTGTACAGGATTGTATACATGAACATACATTAGCCTGATCAAGGCAATGAGTACAAAGAAAGTACAAGGAAAGGTGTCTACTCTCTTGATTCTGCCAGAGCAACTCATATAAAGTCTTTGCACAAACTGAAACTCTACTGAGAAACAGGGAGTCCAGACAGGGTACTCCAGAAAGATGTATTTGTTTTCTCTTACATAACTACCATCTAGATTATTTTAGTTCCACTGAAATTGAACCAGTTTGCTTGAAATATTGCAAGATTTCAATGATATAACAATTCTGTATGTGTAAATATTTGAGGAACAAATTTATCTTGTGTAACTTTCAGACATATGGAAAAACATTTTATAATTTTTCATGAATCATCAGGTACTATGAATGATCAAAAAGGAAATTTCAAAATATACTTTAGACAAATTAAAAATATTAGGAAACAAAGAATTTTGCAACATTTTAGGGCAATCAAATTTTCATTTTTAAAAGCCAACTACAAAAAAAAAAAGCATTGATATTTGATACTTCAAAACTCTTGTGGAAATTCTGTGGACTTCTCATCACTGATACTTTGGTGCTTCAAAAAAAGGCCCACAAACATTGCTAAAATGGTGACCTACTTCTAACACAAAATGAGTGAAAATGAGCATTCTTCAATGCTTTTATAGTTTGTCATAAAGGTCACTTACAGAGGTAATCATCAGATATGAAACATCTACTGCCCCTGGAGCCTCGGGTTTAAATTTTAGAAAAAACTACCTTTTTTGAATGCCAGAAATTTCCTCGACCACTTGTGCTGTCACATCCAGAGAACAGTGGGATAATTAAAGTCCCCAACATAGCTTGGGTCTGCAATTGTGAAGTTCCCTCCAATGTCTAAAAAAAGCTTTATCTACATGCCCTTCTTTATCAGAAACTCTGGAGCAAATGCTCATCACAATTTCACCTTTGGTCTGTCCTCTGTTCTTTACCCGTAAGCTCTTGAGATCTATATACTCAAGCTGATTTCTTGTGCACCTCCCTATCACTCTGCCCCATCATACCTCCTCTGACTTCTCTGAAGCCTGTATCCATCTTTTGCAGCACTCCTGTCACATGAGAGATGCCATAATGTCTCTGCATTTCCAACAACATTGCTCTATGTGTGCACACAGACTTTCATGTCCTCCAATTCATTGTCTAAGTTATGTGTTAATGTATTGACCTCTGAGATGGGTTGTCCTACCCTCTTGTACCTCTCCCCAAAGGAGATTTAAAACCACCCATGACACTGTCCTATGCATGCTACTGTCCTTTCTTTGTTTTCCCAATTACCTGCAGGTTTTGATCTCTGTCTCGTTATGAATCTACTTTTAAGCCTTCAGTAGCAGGTTAACAAGCCCTTTGGCAAAAATGTTCCTGCCTTACTTTGTCAGGCAGACTAATACTCTCCCCAGCAATCCTGTATTTTTAAGAGAACCGTACAAACCAACGCCTTGACAGCAACACCAGCCTTGCAGCCAGACATTGATCCACTGGAAACACCTACACTGGCCCAAGCCCTTCTCTCTTACTGTTGGGATCAAGAAAAACACCACTCTGGCCCTTGTCCCTTCTGCTGCAGCTCCAGCAGGCTATGCTCACCCTAAGTCTGTTCAAAGTCTCCTTGAGCAGTATTGCTCTGATCCTTTGAATCAGCAACAATGAGCAATGGTCATAGAGTCAACAAGACTTGGCAGTCTTTCTGCAGTTTCAGTGGTCTGGGCCCTCAGCCTGTGCCAACTCCCCCAGAGAATCTTACAGTCTGCTGATGGGTGCCTCTGTCCCCTGCCAGGAGGGAGTTTCTAACTACCCTTGGTGTCTTGTTTGTGGAATTGGTTTGCATCCATCAGTCAGGTGCAGAAAAAGTAGATGTTTCCCATGCCAAAACTTGCCTTTCTCTCCTGTTTCCAAGGCTCTACTTCTGCTGTGCAGCTGAACATCTGCAGGTAGAAAAAGAGTTTTCTTGATTCTAGCAGTGACATGCATCCAGCCTTCAATATAACACCTTGTCCTCCATGGTTCCCCCATCAAAAACACCTCTGATCATCCCTTCTTTGCAATTCTGGAGAAGGACCCTGTGCCCAGCAAAGAACACAGGTAAGTGACTCTCTGTATGTTCTAGTGGTTTTGTTTTTCAGTTACCTTAGGATTTTTATTTCTCATTTTCAGTGCGCCCATACTTGTACTAAGCTCACTGAAAAATTTTGTGTTTCGGGTAGAGATAGCTGACTGATAAATAGTTCAGAACTAAAAATGTGAAGCCACTAGAGCAATCAGACATTTTGAAAATTAAATCCAGTTTAATTAAGTGCAATGAATAAAGCATTCTAAATCTGCTTTTGACCTCAGCAGTAGAGTCAGGGTGGAGGTTCTACGTGAAGTCCTGAGAGAAAAAAAACTTAAGCAATATCCCTTCATTTCTTCTTGGCTTTATACATCAGTTGTGGACTATGGTCAATCCTAATTAATCCAAAGTACCTAACTCATTAGTGGAGAGTTCAAGACCAAACTGGTATAATTCAAGATGTTCAGTGCTTAATTTCCACCCTGAAGTAGAAACTCAATTTGTAGTGCAATGCTTAAAATCTTTTGTTAGCGAAGACCTGAGTCAATGCCACAGGCAGTCATCAATTAAAAATACTTGTATAACAGTCAACTACAGGAAACATAGTAGGCAGTCAATTAATAAGGCTTTTTGAAAATTTTCTATACCTCTATGAAGGTACTAGGTACTGAGGTAGGTACTGAGTAGGTACCTGAGTGTATCAGATGTCTACTGCTTGAATGCAGAAATCATGTTGCCCAGACTTCTAGGAAAGATCAGCGTTTTAGAGATTAATGTCTCTTGAGGGCATTGAGGAATTCTTGGTCTCAGAATTTTTAAGGAATATAAAAAAATCCTCAGTACTATGTATAAGTCCGGTTCAGAATCATTGCAGCCAAAGCAGAGACCTCTAACACCTAAAAATTATAAATGCATTAATTAGCAGATAATTAATACTACTTTGCCTTGAAATGAATACAAGCCTATGAAAATAGTGCAGCTAACAACAGTAAGTTAGTGTAGTCAAACACCATGAATAAGCATTTCACATAAGCTTGTGAGCAATGTGATCACCAAAGGGGCAAATGAAGATTGGTGTACTTGCATTTGAAAGGCAACCAAGTAAAAAAGTTGCTAGACAGGGCTTAAGATAGGCAGAGGGGACTGCAAACTGATGGGACTGGTGCTGAATGCACCAGAAGGGTGACTGACAAGACCAAAGAAGACAAGATAAGCAGCATTGAGAGAAAAGGACACCCTCTTTCTGGGAATGGAAATTGTATAAACTCATAAGATCTCAGTGAAGAAAGCTAGAAAAGAGAGATCTTCTCTCTCTTGTCTTCTGCTCTGACTTCTCCTATCCAACAGCCCTCAGGCTTGATCATCACAACCTCCGTGACCAAGCACCACCAAGGACCCCAGCTATCAGCTCTAATCCACAATACTGACCTCTGTCATTGCATCCTCATAGCTCACCTAGGACATAAGTATCAAAGACTAACAGATTTGTATATGTATTGATGGTAATTAATACTGTGCAAGATTTAACACAAAATGTTTTGTTAATGAATCAATTTTAAAGTTTAAAATTAGACAAATTTCTAAGTCTCCAAAACACTCCCATCACAATAAGGTCTGATCCTGATATACTGTGAACAAATATATCAGTATTCATATACATACATAAATTATATTTACACTTTTATTCAGTTGCAACATTAGCACAAACAATGGTGATTATTTCAGTGCTTTCTATGAATGAGTCCTATACTGCATGTACTGAATTCCTTATTGACATACTGTTAGTCCTCGTAACACAGACCTAAAATAAATGTATTGAGCAGAGTAACTATTTGAATTTGTAGATATAATTTATTAAACATACCCACAATAACTTCTTTCTAAAAATTTAGTGAAAGATGAAATGTTGTGACAGCTGCCAGTCTCAAGAGTGTCAAAACATGAGATTATCAACCTTAAAAATAACTTCAAAGACATAACAGTGCAATTTCTCAAGTATTTTACAAGACAATGAAAGTCAATTTTCTATTATAGCTTATTTCCCAAAATCCAATTTTACAAAATAAATATTTATTGTAGGGCATGGAAGGCAAAATCTGACCATTTTGAAATAAGAGATAATGTTTTTGTCAGCTTTCATAGCTCTTTCTCCTAGACAAAAAAGATGTGGAATCAAAAATAAAAGTATCTAGTGAAAGATAATAATATAGTTGTTTTCTGGGAAAGATAAACAATAATTTATTAGGGAAGGCTTTAATAGGAAGCACGTTAGAGTAACCTTAAACCTTTAAAAGAGAATTCATATTTTCCAAGAGAAAAAAGAAATAAAAATTTAAACATTATGTGTCATAGAATGTTAATTATTTCTTTTCACTTCAAGTAACATATTTATCAGATTATGAACATTAAAAAGTAGAGGAAAAATTATTTTTTTCCCTTTCCTTCCCCTTCAGTTTTTTACTTCCTCTAGTTTCAATAGAAAATATTGTTTTTTCCATTACTTTTTGCCATATGGCAAGAAAAATAAAATGTTTAAAGATAGTCACACAGAGGAAATGCTAATATTAAAAGCATCTTTAAACTAGAAGACAAAACTGTAGCAACAACGTATGCCAGAAGTTTTAAATTCAGCTGAATTGATTAAAAATAAGGCAATACTTTTACTGTTGAGAATGACTAACCTTTGAGACAATCCACCATGAAAAGTAGTGGGCTTTTCCATTATAGATCTCTTCAAATCGAATTCATTTCTGCACAAGGCTCAGTTGAAAATATGTGGGTTGTGTGGAGCATCAGACTGTATGACCTGAATCTTCTTGAGACTTGATGGCCATACAGGTTTGGGGTATTATTTCCTGAGCAGGAGAGGGGCTGTGCATAGCTTTGTTTTTATGAAGTTTTGTTCTTTCCACTGTGTGATGTTTTGTTGTTACCAGCTGATGTCAAGAGGCAGCAGTTTGGCTCTACCAGCCACCTCCAGTTCAGTGAAGTGATCAACGTAAGACAGACACACAGTGAGACTTCAGGTCAGGAACCTACTTCTTTTTTCTGGAGCTTGGCCAGAGCATTTGCCCCTGGAAATGAATTACTGTAAAGAAAGCATCCTCATGGAGCAGTGTGCTAACAGGAAAACACTTCCTGGGACTGTACAGGCTCCCTCACAGTTTATTTGAGACCTATGAGAGAGGCATGTTGTCCCAGGAGCCAGACTTATCTGCAGCTCACAGGAAGAATTTGAAGATCTGAAATATCACAGGCTTTCAGCAGTCTGCTCAGCAGAAAGCATGAAATCTGGGAAATTTCCATACATTGCAGCTCTCTGGAAGAGCTGCCTTGCCAGCACATCCCCAAATGCTCAGGTAGACAGCACCCTTGGAAAATACGTTTTGAAGGTTATTCAGATGTGAGCTGGTCAGATAATGGAACTTTTCCCATTTCCAGTAAATCCAATATCTTTATCTTTTCTTTCTGCTAAGTATTTTAATTTTTGCCCTCTCCTGAAAAAAAAAAAAGAAAAATTAACAGAAGAGTTTCCAGACAACTTGCATCTTACTTTCTACCCTGAACGATCTGACTATTCAGATGAAGAGACCACTGGAGAAAAA
>VYZV01007787.1:312672-338297 GCA_013401275.1 Pandion haliaetus | reverse complement strand
GGTACGGAGGTGGCGGTTGCAGTTGCGCAGTGGCGGGCAAGCGTTGCGTGCAACATGCGTGAGCGCGCAGAGGTGGGCACGGTCGCTGGGTGAGGAGTGCCCGCAGGCCCTGGGCACCCAATTTCTTCCCCGTCGGTGCTCCCCAGCCGTGTGTTGGCACGGGCTACTCCCTGCTGAGGGTCCCGGAGACCCGCAGCGGTTGCCCCTTAGCCCACGATACCCAGCCCTGGGCACGCAGCTCCCCTCTCCATCGAGCAGTGCTTCTCCAGCCTGTCCTTCCCATGTCCCCTGCCGGGCCCACAGTTGCCCCCTTACTGCCCTGTCTCCCTGACTGTCCTCCCGGAGTGGCACGAGCCCAGTGCTCCCTGACCATCCCAGCTTCCTGCAGCATTGGTTGGGATGGGAACATCAGGCATCTGTGGGGGCGAATGCAGCACTCTGCCCTCACCGGCCCCTGCAACTCCTGGACCACCCCGTCAGGAGCAGGAAGGGCACCATGTCCCTGCCCCAAGTTGGTTGCACAGTCAAGACTTTCCTCCTGCACCTTAACTTCCAGTGACACACTGTGGCAGCGGAGCATGCCTCCTTCACCCATCCCATCACTGGCTACCAGGGGAAGGAACATGCCCTGGGTGTCCCACAGCGCTGGTGGCCACCAGCCTTGGACCACGGAGAAGAGTGGCAGTACAGCTTCTGCTGTGGTATTGGGGATTTCCCGGTAAGGGCTCATGCTTATCGGAAGTGGCAGTCACGGGGGCACATCTGTACTACTCCAGTGAAAAAGACAAAGTGCCCACCATGAAGGTCAAATAGCAGATCAAATCTGGGCAAGCCCTACATGCTCCATCCCAGAGGATTATACTCGTGTTCACCCTGAGCCCTTTTCTCCCAGCAAGTGCTACTACCTGCCAGGTCTCCGTGATAGGTAAGCAACGGGAATTCACGTGCTGCGGTGTCTGCTCTCCCAGCACAGGGTTCAAATCCTTTCCTGGGTTTGACAAGACCTACCCTTTCTTTCCTGACATGGTCCTTGTTCACGGTCTGGATTCCTGTTTTGTTGTGGAGGGGGAGGCTGGATTAGAAGATTTTTCCGCATCCCTTCTAGACTGCTTCCCTGCAAGCCCATGCAGCTCTGGGGTGAGCTGGGTCTCTCTTGTGGAGCCTGACTGAATGCCAAAGCTGTGTGACTTTCTCCTCAAGCCCTGTTCTCCACGTTGTGGTGCTTTTGTAACCCAGAGCTGATGTGCAGAGTTATGTCAGCTCCAGCAAGGTTTTTCACCCGGCTCTCCCAAATAGCCAGGCCTTTGCCATGCTCAGCATCTGCAGATGCTGTCCTCGAGGTGTTGTGTGGGTGCAGCCTGACAGACAGGCATCAAAAGTCCTTTAGGTTAGACCCAGCACCTGCAAAACAAGGCCAGGCCAGGAGCCTCAGGGCTGATGAAGACATCTGGGTCAGATCCATCCAGTGCCTCTGCCCCTAGACCGTTCCTTCAGTGAGAGGAGAGTCAGCTGGAGTTTAAAACTCTGGAGGTGTATGCTCAGGTCCCTTGCTCCACCACTGACCTTCTCAGTCCAGATGAATCTAGACCTAGCTGCAGTAGGAATTAGATGCCCAAACGGCTTTGAGGCTGGGGACCTTTCGCTGACCAAACCTGCCTTTTGTTCAATGGAGACTGAGAGCTCGTGCTGGGGTGGAGGAGGCTCTCCTCTCTCCATAGCTTTGCCCTGTGATGCTTGGAAACTCCTACCTCTACTGATTCATCAGCCCAATTGCTCTTATTCGAAGTGTAAACAAGTAGGCCAGGCAACAAGTTTTTGCATCAGATGTTTCCCTGCCAAAAAGCACCTCTGACTTCTGTGGAGCAGGCCGATTCCCTGGATTGCTGCTGGGGACACCGATATGCAGAAGGGAGCTGCTGCCTTCCTACCCAGGGAGTCCCAGTCTCCAGGGCTATCCATCCGTTAACCTTCATGAGCTCAAATATTTATTATTCATATTACCCTGAAATGTGCTAAAAAGATGAAAAAAGGAATTAATGTGCCAGATCTTGCATCCACCTTTTAGCTTATTACAGTGCTAAAGCAGTATTAACATTTACAGTATATGAGCTCTGCTTTGCTTGTGCCTGAGGCCAGGGGGTTTAAACCAGTGCCGAAGTTAATAGCAAGCGCTGGTTAGAAAAAGCACATTATGTCATAAAGTTGGAATTTCACTTGGGCAGTGGCCACTGGCTCTTTCCAATCGGGATGCAATGCCATCCTCTCAATGCCTTTCTGCTCTGTCGCCTGCTCCAGCTCGCTCTCCCTCTCACATTCAAACAAAAACAGAATGGGGGAAAATTGTGGTTTTCTTCTCAGCGCTGGTGAACCAAAGAGCATAACATTTGCCAGAAGATAATTGGTTCAGACTCTGGCCAAGAAGCCTCGTCCCCTCCTGGAGCGATGCTAAGAGGTGCCATGCGCCCGGAGGTGTTCCTGGGACCTGTTCCATCTGTCATGCTGGAGATGCCGGGCTCCTTGACATCTCCTCCTTTACAGCTCAAACTTATTGATTCATCCAACATACATGTGTTCTGCTTACAGTTGACTTTATGAGCATCTTCTGTCTCCCCACTAGGAAGGATCTGCCTGTAAAAGTGTGTGAGGAGTCCCATGGTGTGGTGGCTGTGGTGTGCTGCCGTGCCAGCCTCCGCTCCGGGGATGGCAGAATGAAACTGCAAGCCACATACGTGCCTGTGGCCGCTCCTCGCAGCTCTGCTTTGAGGAGGCACCGTGCTCTCCTTGAAACCTGACAGCTTCACTGCTAGGCAGGGCCTTTCGGGGTGCCTGTTGGGGAGCATTGTGTTACATGGTGGTGGTGATTGGGCAGATGTGTCGCTACCTGATAGATACTCCTTTACCCTCTCCCCATACACCTTGTAACCCTGCAGAGCCCTGGGTCTTAAAACCGGTTCATGCCCTCCAAAGAGAGAGGGTACCTTGGCCAGTCCTGTGGCTACCAAAACTCACTTGGCTCTGCCACCGCCAGGAGCTGCCATGGACAAATTGTCCGAGCTTCAATCTAACCAAAAGGTGCAAAGTCCACTTGAGATCCAGTATCTTCATTCACACCAAATCACACCTTTTAATTTCACTAGGATGCTAGGCACACACCCAGCCCAAGGTGGAAGAACATTTCTGCTTTGGTGCACTCACGCTATTAAGATAAGGCTCCCAGCCCTGATGGCAATGAGCGTCAGGGCCCCATGGGCACTAATAAGCCTTAATGGCCCTGACCAACCTCACTTGGGGCCTCCACCCTCACTCTCTGCCCATGGGTAGGAGGTCTATTTAAGCTCAGGCCTGGGTCTTGGGTCTTTTCTTCAGCTTTGCTGTAGGTGTACTTACTCCGGCCTTGTCTGGGATTGGCTATGGACCCTCTTGATGTAGACTCCAACTCACGGGCTGGCTTCCCAACTTGGATCTGTCTGATGATCACTGGTCTGTGCCACTGGACCTGACCCTGACTTATGTTTCCAGCCTGATGTCAAACCTGCCTTGTTACCAGGGGCTTGCTGCTGACATGGACTCATGGCTGATCCCAGCTGCCATCCCTGGACTGACCTTGCTTGGAGAGGACGGGATGGGGCTTGCTGTGCCCTGGTAATGGGACATCCTCAGCTCAGACACCAGGGAGAGCCATTTGCTGATGTGAAAGTGAGTTTGGCACAACTGAGTTTGTCTTTGCTGTATTTGAGGTTCAGCTTGTTTTCTTCTAGGCACAAACAGTGTTAAGGTTATTGCTGTTTTTATAATTCAGTGCTTCTCTTATGCTCCTGTGCACGGGGTAGCTGTTTAAGTGATCCCATTGAGGAAGCGTTTATATAGAGGAGAGGGTTTCACCCTTTAGGAAATCAAATATTACTTCTAGCTCTCCTTGTCCTCGATGCATGTGACTCAGCAGTCACAAGCTGGGCGTACTGAGTGTCCAGCAGGATGATTGACAAATTCACACCATTATGTACAGAAGAACTAGATTTCTGGAGGGTTTGCTATCAGCTTTTTTTAGCAGGTGGCTGGTTTTGAACATGAGGAGGTGTGGAGATGTGGGAAGTCAGTGGGGTGGTGCTTGGAGAGCCTGGTGATGCCGAGGGAGTGAGTCATGTCAGCACAGCTCACACTAACCTGAGCACCCCCTCCATCTCCTAGCCTGGTGCCTGTTTGTCTTCTGCAGTTCCACCTCTGGTGATAAAGTCCTTTGGAGAAGTCCCTAGTGCTGGTATCTAGCAGAGGACCTTGGTGACTGCTGGAGACCTGAGGTACATTGCTTAAGCCCCTGTGCAAGGTGCCAGCACCACACTGAGCCCACTCAGTGGGATCCAGGAATTGCACAGAGGTCTGGGATCTGGGGAGCAATGTTCCCTTTCCAAATGAAGAAATTGGGTCTCAGCTTTTGGGGCTCTTTCCTCTCTGTCTGTTTTCTAGCAGAGCCACCCAGACTATCAAAATAGAGCCAAGTCCTATTTGAAATTCAGAGGGCACCATCAGTCCATGTCATTGGCAGGGAATAAATAAATACCTCCTTTGAACGAGTCAGGAGTGATGTGTTGCTGAGCTCATTCAAGGTCACATCTGTAAACATGCGATGGAGGCAGGAAGCAAATCCAAACTGATCCACTCGCAGCCCTTGCTTTCCTGCAGGACAACCCCCCCTGCTGCAGGAGTACCTGGCAAACATGGGCCAGCGCCCGGGGAGATGGTAGTGCTGGGTGTGTGTCTCCGCTTGTGCCCCTGATGGGTGGCTGAATGGGACCATCTGGGGGTGTGTGGGAAGGGCCACCATCTCACTGGGCAGGGAGGATGGGTTTCTGGGGGGGTCTGATGGTGTAGCATGGTGTGTGACATCCAGCAAACGAGATTGTCTATGAGTGCTGGATCCTGGTCTGGAGGCTGCCTCAGCACCCTTAGGACCCAGCGGGTTTCAGTGTGACTGGAAGATTTTGGTTTATCTGCATCTGGGACAAAACTTCCCTGGGGAAGGACCTCCGTTTCTGGCACAGCAGGTAAAATCTAAGCAGTTCTGTGGATGTGTCCAGCTGCTCGGCCACACACAGCTCACCCATTCTAGGCACTTTGTACACCTCCTTATGCACCATTGCTCCCAGGGCAGTCCCCTCACCCTCTTGGGTGTGAAGCTATTCCAGGGCTGCACTAGACCCCACGCTTCCTTTCTCCATCCTGTATGCTTAACCTATAAGAGAAGCAACCAGAGAGGGAGAAGCCAGCAAAAAACCCACCCTTGCTCTGACAAGAGCCCTCTCCTCCTGTGCCAAGGCTCAGAGCCCAGGTCCAAGGCTGCTCAGCTCTGTGTCTCCGTGGCGCTCCTCACCCTTTGACGAATCCTGGCATTTGCAAAGTTATTATACCTCATTATGAATTGGATTTTAATCTACTGTAAATAGTCCTACCATTATAGTGTCATAAGAAGCAATTAGCCCCCCTGCTTGCCTCTATGCATGAGGGGAAAGCTTTAATATCATGGAACTGTGAGGGCTTGATGGGGCTTCAGCCTACATACATGCATGCAGGCGGAGGCTTCGCTCTTGTGGCATTAACCTGTTCGGTGCATGCTGAAGATGTCCCCTCTGTGTCCTTAGGAGGTCTCCAAAGTGAACATCTCCTGACCTCCAGAGTTGATTTCAGCCTGGGATCTCTGCCTCTTGTTGTGCTCTGCGGCACAGCTGGAAATCTTCTTCCAGAGGATGGATGCAGTTCAAGCAGATGATAAATCGTGGTTTCCTCGCCTTGCCCTTAACCCAGTCACAAAGGGGATTATCATCCACAGGGGTGAGAGGCATCTGGAGTCCAGTCCCTGCCTTGCCTCAGGGTGATTATTTCCAATCTCGGTGAAGTTTTCCTCCTTTGCCTCATGGAGGAAATTCATTATCTGGAGCTGGTGTGTTTGCACTGTTATAAACGAGTCCTACCTTCTCTATGCCTGTGTCACCTGGAGCTGGACTGGGGGAGCTGGCAAGAGCCTGGGCACTCAGATGTCAGGGCTGTCCCTGCTGGGTAATGTTGCATGATTAATAACAACCCCAGGTTAATGGGGTTTTAATGTTCCTCCAGCAGCAGAGAGAGGGGGTAGTATCCTCAGCTCCAAGCTGGCGTGGTGCAGAGCAGAGGCTTTGGTCTTTTTGTTTTAGGGAAGAATCAAGGTGTCTTTGTGCTTGGTGCTGTACATATGTCTGTGGACATCATGGCATGCATGGGTTGAACAGCACAGGCAGAACTAGATGTGCTCTGGGATTGGGAACTGTACTTGAGTGATCATGGCATGGTGCATGATGGACACAAGCATTAAATACTGTCCGCAGTGATATTATGGGGTTCCCAGCACATGGTGGGGGATTGCACAGCAGGGGGTGTGAGCATGGCACAGGTCCTGCCTCAGGCTGCTCAGCCTAAGGAGAAGCAAGATCCACCCTTCCGCCATTTCCAGCAAAGAGGGGCTCCCTGCACTGTGGGTTTAGCAGGTAAAAGGCTTTTTTTTCCTCTCCCCAAGGGTGGGAAGGGACCCAGCTTGCACATGGAGGGGCAGCAGGGCTGGGCAAAGGGCCTTGTGCTCCATCCCTCCTTGCCCCTGGGGTCCTGTTCACAGATTGTGTTGCAGTCCTGCTCCTCTGAGCAGTCCTGCAGAAGCATTGCTTGCAGGGGATGGGCCCGGAAGCATACCCCGTTCCTCCCCCCGCCCCCCCTCTCCCCCCTCATCCTTTCTTTGCCATGTGAAAGAAAAGCTGGCTGTCTGTTAATCACATGAACCTTCTCATGGGCAATTGAGCTGGCTGTGTGTGTGCGTATTCATGCTGTCTGCAAGTTCTTGTCTGATTCATGCTCACAGGTGACTGAAATGAAGCCAAATTTTGCAACAAAGCAAGGCACTGCTGGCTGTGTCCAGCTGCATCCAGGCCTTGTCCACCCAGTAAGGCAGCATCTTTCTCTCCCAGGACAGAAACAGTGACCACCTCCATCCCAAACTCAGTTTTTGAGTCCTGTGATGACTTGTCCTCATGGCCAAGATGTTACAGAGCCCCAAAGGGGTGGACACCCCTCTGCCTGTTACCTCCTCTCCCTCTGCTTTCCCAGGGAAGGTCCTTCAGGCTAAGCTTGGGTGGAGGAACACAGTCCTTCCCTGGTGTGTGGGCCAGGTGAGGATGTGGCCCCTTCCCTTTGCTGGAGGTGGAGGACACTGGTGCTTTGGAGAGGGGGTGTGTTATAATGTCAAGGGGGGCTGGGGGACAGAAGGTGCTCTGTGTGGGGATAAGTGCTGCTGCTCCATGTGTCCTGGGTGTACAAGTGGAGCCCAGCAGTGAGCCACCGTGCTGGCTGGGGACTGTACCCTGGTGGCAATGCCAGCCCATGGCCAGCCTGGGACTTCAGTCCCCATCACTGTCTCTGTCCTGTATACACTGAGGAGGTGCTGGTAGCCCAGGGAGATGCTGGTCCCTGGCTCTGCTTGCTGTGCACCTGGGATGCTCCCCAAGGACCCTTCTCTCCCACTGGAGTTGTTGGGGGTGTTGGCCAACAGGGCTCCCAAAGCCCTCCTGTATGCTTCCATGGGGTATAGATAAGAGTGCTGGCCACCTCTGTGCACATAACCCAGCACCGTTTGGCCCATGCCCACCAGTACCCTCCCAGTCAGTGTCTGGGCACAGGACACATGAAGGGACATGCTATAGACCTCCATGGTTCTGCAGCTCCTCTCCTTCCTGCTAGATTGACTCCAGCCTCTTCAACACTGAGTTTCCAGGCCTTAATTTCCAGTGCTCATTGCTATTCATCAGTGCATCTGAATATTTTAATCCTTGGGGAGGGGGAGCTGGAGAACAGCATGTGTCATCCCCCCCCCTTCCCAGCCACCTTCCCTTGCTTGTCTGCTGAAACCAGGGCCAAACTGTTCCCAGCCTCAGTGGGTGACACAAATCGTAGAAGCAGCTTAAAGCAAGACCAGCATCTCCCATCTTGTGCTTGGAGGGGGCTGGGGAAGAAGAGGAGAAGGGGGTGAGGGAAGCAGCTTGTAATTACAGAGTAAGAGGCGGTGATAAAATGATAATGGAAGAGTTCTGACCTGGCCGAGCCAGTTCTGCAAAGCTGTGAAATAAATTTAGCAAAAGAGCGAGGGCATGGGGGCTTCCAGGCTGGGTTACAGCTGAAATGCTGGTTTCACAAACAAGACTTAAATTGGATTGCAAACATCTAATTAACCTCTTTGCTTATATTTTGTTGGGAAAGGCAACAGATTCCAGCCAAAGCCGGCACCGTGGCTTGGTATCCCCTTGCAGGAGACAATCTGGAGGAGAGGAAAGCTATTTGGTGCTTTCACCTGCTGGCTTGCTCCTTGCTGTCCAGACATTTGGGAGAGGACAATGTCAAGCTCTTCTGGCCCCTCTGCCTTGCAGTAGAAGCTGTGTGTTATGTCTGTGATGCCCTCACCATGGGAGGAGAAGGTGCTGGTGGGGCTTCTCCCCATGTTTTTTTGTTCTTCTTCTCACTTGGAGTTCCCCATTTCCAGGGGGACAGGGGTGGGGATATCTTGTGGCCTCCCCAGCCGGGCTGGCTCTGCTTGGCTGCTGCCTTGCCCTGTGCCAGGGCTACTGACTCTTCTGGGTTTGACCCAACCTCTTTGGAGAGCAGAGTAAGAGCAGGAAAACAACCCTCTGCTCCCTTCTCTGGGCTCCAAGGGTTGCTGTTTATCTTGCTGGAGGGCAACTGTTCCACATGGATTTCAGAAGTGGTGTAGCTTTGTGACCCCCCTCCCTCCCCATCCCCTCTCTGCCTCCTGCCTTCCCCTCACCCCAACCTCTTCTCTTTTTCACCCCACCTTCCCCCAGGGGCATCCAGCCAGTGCAAATGGTCCCTTGGCAGCAATGATGAAGATGGATGTCTGATTGATTCTCTCTCCTCNAGGCTATTTGTTAAAGGGTGAAAGCCCTCAGGTGCAGCCCCCGGCTGGACAATTTGTCTCCATGAAAAGGATGCTATTATGAGAGCGGCTGGATCCAGGAGGAGGGGGAGAATTTGCCAGGAAGAGAAGGGAGAGGTGGGGAGGGGGAAGGAGGCATCTCCCAGGGACAATGAGGTTGGGCTGGGGGGGACGGGAGATTGTCGGGGCTTGCCGGCTGGGCTGCCGTTCAACGGGGAGCACAGAGGGGAGGGAGAGCCATGTGCTGGAGGGAGGGAAGCCAATCCTCTTGTTATGAGGCCTGCTGCAGAGCAGAAGTGCCGACCTGCCAAATCCTCTCCGGCGGCGGCTCCGCAAGTCACCCACTTCAAAGGGAACAGACGCTCGGGCTGGCCGGGCATCCCGCTGAGTGGCGGTACCCCAACAGCCCGCCTGTCCTCGGGCAGCAGGGGCAGAGCCCTGCCGCTGCCTGATGCCCCTGCTTGCTGCCAGGCTGCTGCACTCTGCTGGGACAGCCCTGCGTGTCCCCAGGGCTGGTCATCCTCTCCTCTGCTCTGGGGAGGAGGAAGTAATGTACTGATGTGCCTCTTGTCTATGGAATCCATCAGCCAAGCGTCTGCCTGCACAGCCATCCCACGGTACCCTTCCCTGCCCGCCATCCCTCCCTCCGTCCATCCCTATGTGTATCTGTTTACCATTCCCCCACCCAGCTCTTCATCCTTCTGTTTATCTTCTCTCTGCCGTCTAACACCTGTTTGTCCATCCACTCATCCATTTGTCTCTCTGATTTTAGGGTTTAATACAAACACCCAGTTGTGTGGTCCCTGAGGATCTGCAGTACTCAACTGGGGGAAGGCCCCCAAAGGAGCTCGTGGAGCCTCCAGCCCTTTCCCTCTCCAAAATACCATGAAAACTCTTCAAGAATTAGGCTTGGTCAACAAAAAGCTGCTGTTGTGAGGCAACTACTGCAGGAGTGAGATCTCCTTATCCAGGTTTGAGTTTGGCTTTGAACTGGAAGAGGCTGAGCATCACTGATCTCCCCTGGGAGGGATCAGGGCAGGACTGAGACCTTTTGTTCACTATTGATCCCTTGAAGCAGCTAACAGCTCTGTGCAGCTCCTTGAGGTGACAGCAGTGGAAATGTGCCTGGGCAGAGGGTCCTGCAGAAGCTGGGGAGACGCATTGGTTGTGCTGCTGTGCTGAGCAGGATCTGGCCACCCAAAGGGTGAGGCTGGTTGCACATGCTTTGCTGTGTCCAGGGAGGTTCTGCCCTTTGCTCTTCTACTTTGCTGCCCACAAGGAAAAGGAAAAACGAGGGAAGCCAATGGTCCCTTCACTTGGGAGCAAGCAGAAAAGGACTCATGAAGGGCAAGAAACAGCCTGGTCTGGGATAAAAGTGGCTCTCCTGGAGCAGCGTTTCCATGTCGGATGCTGCTTTCTAACAGCTGGAAGGGAAGTTGATGTTGCAGCTGGTGAGGTGATGACCCTCCATCACATTGTGAGGCTTGTCTGGAAACAAGCAGCAGGTTTTAGTTGGTTTAGCCTCACTGCACACGAGGTGGCACCCTGAAGGGAAAATCTGGGGAGGGTTAAGTGGGTGGGAGAGGTCAGAGCCCTGAGATGAACCAGTCAGTTCCACGCTGGGCAGTTTGCTCTGGGGAGAAGGCATCTCTGCAGGGACTCTTCCTGAAGGTCAGTCTATGTGACAAGAGCCTTTGGCCATGGCCACGTGGCAGGATAGAGCTTGGGTGTTCAGGTACTGAGAGCATCATCATCTCCTTGCAGATCACTAAGGGTTGCCTCCCCTTTTGTCTTGCCCTATCCCTAAGCTGCTTGCTGGGGCACAGGCGTGTGTGTGAATGCCACGCTGGGCAGAAGGGATTGGCAAGATGCTAAAATAAGACTGCAAACAGTTATTAATAATGCCTGGATCCAGCACATTCTCCAGGCTGTGATTGCACTGGGCAAGGCTCTGGGATCTTTTGCCCAACATGTTCTAGAAACTCATTTCTCCCTTCATCTAGTAAGGAGGGAGAAAAAAGGCAGCCTGTGAATTGTGAAAGAGCAGATGCTGTGTCCCAGTGCTGAGTTTTCCTTCTCGTCGCCCCACCTCCCTGAACAAGACGCCAACATTGGTGTACATTTATGAGATGTGGAATGGGGAAGACGAGTGCTTGTAGGAAGGCACTGTGCTCACTCTAAGCATCCCACCTTCATCTCTCTGTGTNCCCCTTTCCCTCTCCCCCCCCCTTCCATGCCCTTCTGGCAGAAAATTAAAAGGCTATTTGTTAAAGGGTGAAAGCCCTCAGGTGCAGCCCCCGGCTGGACAATTTGTCTCCATGAAAAGGATGCTATTATGAGAGCGGCTGGATCCAGGAGGAGGGGGAGAATTTGCCANCTGGAGGGAGGGAAGCCAATCCTCTTGTTATGAGGCCTGCTGCAGAGCAGAAGTGCCGACCTGCCAAATCCTCTCCGGCGGCGGCTCCGCAAGTCACCCACTTCAAAGGGAACAGACGCTCGGGCTGGCCGGGCATCCCGCTGAGTGGCGGTACCCCAACAGCCCGCCTGTCCTCGGGCAGCAGGGGCAGAGCCCTGCCGCTGCCTGATGCCCCTGCTTGCTGCCAGGCTGCTGCACTCTGCTGGGACAGCCCTGCGTGTCCCCAGGGCTGGTCATCCTCTCCTCTGCTCTGGGGAGGAGGAAGTAATGTACTGATGTGCCTCTTGTCTATGGAATCCATCAGCCAAGCGTCTGACTGCACAGCCATCCCACGGTACCCTTCCCTGCCCGCCATCCCTCCCTCCGTCCATCCCTATGTGTATCTGTTTACCATTCCCCCACCCAGCTCTTCATCCTTCTGTTTATCTTCTCTCTGCCGTCTAACACCTGTTTGTCCATCCACTCATCCATTTGTCTCTCTGATTTTAGGGTTTAATACAAACACCCAGTTGTGTGGTCCCTGAGGATCTGCAGTACTCAACTGGGGGAAGGCCCCCAAAGGAGCTCGTGGAGCCTCCAGCCCTTTCCCTCTCCAAAATACCATGAAAACTCTTCAAGAATTAGGCTTGGTCAACAAAAAGCTGCTGTTGTGAGGAAACTACTGCAGGAGTGAGATCTCCTTATCCAGGTTTGAGTTTGGCTTTGAACTGGAAGAGGCTGAGCATCACTGATCTCCCCTGGGAGGGATCAGGGCAGGACTGAGACCTTTTGTTCACTATTGATCCCTTGAAGCAGCTAACAGCTCTGTGCAGCTCCTTGAGGTGACAGCAGTGGAAATGTGCCTGGGCAGAGGGTCCTGCAGAAGCTGGGGAGACGCATTGGTTGTGCTGCTGTGCTGAGCAGGATCTGGCCACCCAAAGGGTGAGGCTGGTTGCACATGCTTTGCTGTGTCCAGGGAGGTTCTGCCCTTTGCTCTTCTACTTTGCTGCCCACAAGGAAAAGGAAAAACGAGGGAAGCCAATGGTCCCTTCACTTGGGAGCAAGCAGAAAAGGACTCATGAAGGGCAAGAAACAGCCTGGTCTGGGATAAAAGTGGCTCTCCTGGAGCAGCGTTTCCATGTCGGATGCTGCTTTCTAACAGCTGGAAGGGAAGTTGATGTTGCAGCTGGTGAGGTGATGACCCTCCATCACATTGTGAGGCTTGTCTGGAAACAAGCAGCAGGTTTTAGTTGGTTTAGCCTCACTGCACACGAGGTGGCACCCTGAAGGGAAAATCTGGGGAGGGTTAAGTGGGTGGGAGAGGTCAGAGCCCTGAGATGAACCAGTCAGTTCCACGCTGGGCAGTTTGCTCTGGGGAGAAGGCATCTCTGCAGGGACTCTTCCTGAAGGTCAGTCTATGTGACAAGAGCCTTTGGCCATGGCCACGTGGCAGGATAGAGCTTGGGTGTTCAGGTACTGAGAGCATCATCATCTCCTTGCAGATCACTAAGGGTTGCCTCCCCTTTTGTCTTGCCCTATCCCTAAGCTGCTTGCTGGGGCACAGGCGTGTGTGTGAATGCCACGCTGGGCAGAAGGGATTGGCAAGATGCTAAAATAAGACTGCAAACAGTTATTAATAATGCCTGGATCCAGCACATTCTCCAGGCTGTGATTGCACTGGGCAAGGCTCTGGGATCTTTTGCCCAACATGTTCTAGAAACTCATTTCTCCCTTCATCTAGTAAGGAGGGAGAAAAAAGGCAGCCTGTGAATTGTGAAAGAGCAGATGCTGTGTCCCAGTGCTGAGTTTTCCTTCTCGTCGCCCCACCTCCCTGAACAAGACGCCAACATTGGTGTACATTTATGAGATGTGGAATGGGGAAGACGAGTGCTTGTAGGAAGGCACTGTGCTCACTCTAAGCATCCCACCTTCATCTCTCTGTGTTGGCAAAGTAGGATTACACTAAGTGGTGGCTCACACTCAGACTTGCTTGACCCAAAGGTGTAGCCCAGGCTCAGAAAGCAGCTCTGAATTTGCATTATTCCAATCAGAGCTGGCCCTGACTTAGAAATCCCCATTTTTTTAAAAAGAGAATTCTTTTTTTAGTCTTAGCTCAGGACAAAGTCAAAATACAGTTCTTCACAGAGGAAAGGATTTTTTCTTTCAGGCAGGGACTGAAATGGGCTGGAGCCACCTTGGCCACAACCAGGAAAACCAGGAATTGCTCTGCTTTGGCTTGGGTGTTTTGTTTTGGTTTTGCTTTTCAAGCCCATTGACTGCATCTGTGATCCTGGATATATGTGGATGGACACACTAGGGTATGTGCTCTCCCGTGGGATGTGTGAGCCTTGCAAGGCTAGAAGCTGGTTTCACCTCTTTACAAGCAGCGGGGGCTTTGGTGGGGAGAGTCATCCTGGTCAGCCTGAGCTCCAGCTGCTGGGGAGATGATTTGGAGGTGGTTTTCTGTCTTGGGCAGGAGGGGAAGGACTAAGGCAGTGGTGTAGCAGAGATGATGAAGGCTGGGCAGCCCTTTCACTGCTCTGGGGTCTCAGACCACCTCTCTGACTCAGGCAGGCCTGGAGCATAAGCACAAATACCTCCCTAAAATGAGACTCAAGCCACAAACCCAGCTGTGGGTTCAGGCAGGGAGCTGCTCCGAGGTGTACAGCCCCATAGCACTACCAATTTTGTTTAGTTTGAATGTGAATCTAGCCAAAGCCTGCAAAAATGGGTGGAAGGAGGAGAGAAAAGGGTGTTCAGGTTCTCTGGACAGAGCTGCTTCTTTCGTCCTGCGGGCATTCCTGTTTCCATACCAAAGGCAGCGTGTGTGTGTGTATGTGTGCTCTCCCAGCAACTTGCTCCTAAACCCAGCTAAAATAGATTACTGCATAAGATTTAATGATTCAGCACTTCTGTTGCCACTGATTTACTGACTGATGCTCAACTTTTTTATCAGCCAAAGAACTGCTTGGCCATCAGGAGCTGCAGGCAGCTGCAAAGGGAATTAAATAATAATATCTTTTGGAGGTAAAAATGGATGGATCAAATGCAGCAGCACCACCATCCAGACAGCGAGGTAAAGGTCAGGATAGTTGCTCAGACATGAACGAGGGGTCTCCATGTGCTTCTGTCGCCTGACAATACCAGCACAGACTTAACCCACATACATGCCAAGGTCTTTTGTGTATTTATTTTATATTTCTCTCTGCCAGGATTGTTGATTATTTGATTCGGGGATACAAAGTTACACTGATTTCTGTATGAAGTTTGCGTGATGGCACCTGAGATGCCACCAGTGGCACTGAACTGAGGAGGGCAGAGCCCTCAGACGAGTTTCCTGAGCCCCAGCCCTGCCCTGGGGTGCCCCTCACCAGCTTTGCTGGCTGGGGCTGTGTGGAAGACCTCCACATTTCATCTCCAAGCCCACCCACGGGCAGTTCCCAGCACAGGCTGCCTGGGGCAGGGGACTCCCTGGCACCCCACACCTTGGGTGGGATGGAGGGGTCCCAGCCGTGCACCCGAAGTCCCACCAGCACTGACATCAGCACCTGTTTTTTCCCCATCTAGCTCCAGCTTTTTGCCCCCTGAACTCAGACAGGATTGAGCACGATATGAAAGCCAGACCTCTAATCCAGTCCCCAACCCATACCACCTGCATTATCCAGTTAGGCACAATTTTTTGGGGGCAAATGTCAGAGAAACAGCCACCTCTTTAAGCCCAGAGGCAATTTTTTTTCACCTCAAGCTCATGATGCTGAAGTAGTGTTAGAAATAGCTGAAGATTATCCCTTCTCCTTACCATGAACCCTCAACCTTTCTTGGCTCTGGGTCTCTTCTGTCTCATTCCTACCAGCATTGTCCCCTCAGCCCTGCTGCCCTGGATTTGAAGAGAGAGTTTCCCACAGCTCAGAACATCAAGTTTCTTCTGTCCAAAAGGGTAGATGACTTCAGCAAGCTGGAGCTGGGATGGACCCCAGGGCAGCCTGAGCACCCTGAGGGTCCGTGCGGCTGTGAGACCAGCCTTGCGCATGGGCGAGGAGGAAGCAAGGACCTGCTCCACGTGCTCTGCAGTGGAAATCTCTGTCCACAGGAGATAGGATTGATGGAGACAGGCTGAGGGAGAGATGATTCAGATCAGCAGCAAATGCTGCTGGGGCCACATGGCTTTGCCAGCCAGGAGAATGTGGGTGCCGGTGAGAGCTGCTGCTCCGGCGAGGTGGCAGGAAGGGGAAGTTCTGCAGAGAGGTTTTGAACTCTCTGAGAACCCACCAGCTGCTGAAACAATGGGTGGGTGCTGGTGGCCATCCTGGTCATCCTGCAGCACCTGATGTGTGCCCAGGCATGGCTGACTGGGGTCTACTCTTTGAGCTGGCNGAAGAAAAGGGGGGGAAAAAAAGAAAAACGGCCTGAGTCCAAAGGCAAGAGCTCTCTGGAGACGGCACAGAGCTGTTCTGCGACGGTGTCTGAAAACCATGAGGAACGTGAAGCGGAAACCAATGAACCACAGTGAGCACGCTGGAAATGAAGCCTAATTGATGGACAAAAACAGGAGCAGATGGGCAACCCTGCCCACCACCCCTTTCCAGGGGTCTAATTTGCCACTGAAACCAGGAGAACGGCCATCCCTGAATAACCAAGTGTCACTGCTGCAGACGGGGAGGGTGTGTGTCCTGGCATGCTCCTGAAGGAGACCCCAGGGGTGTCTGTGCAGAGGGGAAGCCAGCAACATCCCACGTCCACCGCCACAGTGGGGTGGTCAGGTATGTCCCCCCTCCCTCCACTTGCCACAGCCATTCCCCGTGCTGGATGCAGAGGGACACGAACACACAGCAAAGCCCGTTGGGGTGGTGATGCTCTAGTGCTTTATCCTCAGGGCCAAATTCAGAGGTGAGGCTCAGGGACAGGCAGTGGGGATGTTACCAGGGCTCAGCGAGTTACTGCATCTCTGTAGGTGAGACTTGTCCTTTGCTGAGAGCTTTGAGTTATGGACTTGTTCTTCTCCGCCATAAAAGACATGAGTTAGGAAGGTTGTTTAAACAAGTCTGTCTTGTTCCACAGTCAGAGCTGGCCCTATGTATTATGCCATGAGAGACCCTATGTATTACATTAGGACAGGTGGCAAGCAGGTAAAACACAGCAATCCCATCCCAAAGACCAGGCGATGCAGCCCTAGCACCTCTTTGGGGATGCTGAGAGTCTGTGTGAGGTGCTTTTCCTTTGACCCCTGAAAGATGGTGCAGGTCCACCTGCCAGAGAAACCTTATGTCCATCCAGCTCAGCCTTGCTCTTTGGAGGAAAACTGATGAGTTCCCTATGGCAATGTTTGTGGAGCTGGGGACCAAGCAATGCTCGTGGCTCTGACCCCAGCTGCAGCCCCAACTACCCTCGTGCATGGGGCTGCTCTCAAAGCAGGCACCGACCCCTGCCTCTTCCCACTGTGGCCATGGGGAAGCTTAATAAGTTAATGCTGATTAAGTGCTTTAGGATAATCAGATAAAGGTGTCATAAAAGTGCTTTACAGTGATGACGATGTGTTTTATGGTGAGGAGAAACTGATGAACCCAAATAAAAATCCACATTAAACTGGGAGGGGGGAGTACAGAGGTATCGTCAGATCTGGGGTGAACTTCACATTAAGGACAAAAAAACATTCAAGCATTTGCAAAGTTCCCATCTCTCCTCAAACAGTGCCTCGTTTTGACCTCCCCCCTCCTCTCCAAGAGCCTTTCTGCTCAAGACCAAGATTAATTACCTCCCTCACAGCCCTTTGGGCTTCCCCCATCTGATAACGTGTGAATAAGGCTGACAGGACCTGCTAAGGGTCTCACAGCTTTCTCCGCTCCCTGTCTTGCCTCTCAGAGCAACTGAGCTCCCGTGGCATGTCCGCAGGGTCATCACATCCTTGTGCCTCCTCGCTGGTCCCCAGCCTCCCACGTTGGTCAACGTTTGACTTGTCACTCAACTTTTGGCATTTAGGAAGGGGGAAACCATAGGGATGGTGCTCCTGCCTGCTCTCTGTGCTGTGATAAGAGAAAAACCAGCCCCAAAGTCTGAATCTACTCACACCAACTGCATGGGCATCAGGTCCAGAGCACACCAGCAAGACCCTAAATAAACCAGGTAACAGCATTTTCCCCACTTTGAAAGCTGGCTTTGTCCAGGCTGTGAGAGACGTCAAAGTTGAGGGACACATATCAAGATCTACAGCAATTAAAAGGGGCACCAACCTTAATGTGCTCAGCTGAAAGCCCAGGTCCCCAGGTTGTATGCGGGAAATTGGCTGGTAATTTAGCGGCTGGTGCCAACTGGCTGCATCTGTCCAGCCTTGCGATAGCCTTTATTTTCTTGCTCTTTTCCAACCGCTTCTCCTGGCAAGCACACAGCCCAGGGAGGAGGCAGAGACGTCTCAGACAACCTGCTCGCTCGACACGCTGGCTTGGGTTTATGGCCATGGCTGGGCAGTCCCCACCCTGGGGTGGCACGGACGGGGCTGTCACCCCTGTACCTCTCCTTGTGCTCCCTTGGGACCAATGGGACATGGTATGAGGGATTCCCAGATCCTGGCTCACTTTGGGTGGCTTAGTGGGGAGATGATTCTCATTTCACTTTTACTCGACCAACTAAACCAATTTTCCCCACACACCAACAAGGGTTTTTTCCTTTTTCTCTTGAGCCAACTGAAATGTTTCGGTAAAAATAAAATACCTCATACTATTTTTTTTTAACATATGTTTTCCTTCTTCATCAAAGTAAATGAAAGATCCAAATTTGTTTCACTTCAGTTAAAAACATCGAGATGAAATGATGCAACTTTTCCGGTGTGATATTTCTGTTAGAAACACATTTATTTAGGCAAGCTGGTTTGCCAAATTTGACAGGAATTTGTAGCTTTGAGCTGAATTTCCCAGTCATCCTGAGACAGCATTTTGAAGAATGATGGATTTGTCTAACAAATTTTTCCAGGCTGGAGTCCACTGGATCTTCAACCCAAAGGATGAGACAAAGTCCCAGAGGGATTAGCTTTCATCCTACAAACACGGTGCTACACAGTAAGCCAAAGGAGAAGCTGAAGATTTCAGTCAGGTTTGCCTCAGGGAAGTTGAAGGTAGGAGATCCACAGACGTCTCTCCCAAGCTCACCTCCCTGTGAGCTGATGATAAAATCATTTCCCCGTGACATCAGTTGACTCCACGTGGCCAAGCCCTGCGTGGTCCTTAGTGACAGTCCAGCAGGTCCAGGTTCCCAGTTGGGTAGGGGTCAGCAAACTTGCTCCAGCCAAGGGGTTTAGCAGCTCTGGTAGGGCTTGCTGTGCTGTCACTGCCCCTGAGACACCTCAGCTTGGTGGAGGTTGCAGAGAGGGACTTCAGGTCTGAGATGGGGAGAAGGGATGCAGACGATGGAAGAGTTCTTCACCACTGTCAGCCCCGGGTTCTGCCTGGTGCTTGCAAAGCTCTGCTGCGTAAGTCCCATCTCTGCTTCAGCACTAATGCAAATCTACCTGGAACGAGGCACGAGGCAGGATTTGGATTCCTGGTGCTAGCAGCACCTTGTCAAGTCTCTGGCATTCCCTCGGGACTGTCAGCGTGGGAGGCAGGAGATTTGGTCTGACTCTCTGCTGCTCTCATTAGCAGAAAGGGAGAAACTTAGCATGGAGAAACAGTGCTGGGTAGTCACCTGCTTTAAAATGCCATTGAGGTGCTCCAGGTTGCTGGCAGGAACATGGACAAAAAAGAAGAGACTATTTTCCTCCCTGCCTCCCCCACCCCTAGCTGCTATGCCCTTCAAATGTCCTTGACCCCTTGGCAGAAGAGGTCAGTCCCTCATCTGTACCACTCACAACGAGCATCAAGTGACGGCTCCCCATGCATCACCCCAGCAGTCACGCTGGAGCTTGCGTGTCATTTCAATTCGTCTTTCTCCGAGCGCTCCCTGTCACCAGCAGTGCTGCAGGAGACGCGGGGGGAGTAAGGGGAGGCAGAGTCAGATGGAGCCAGGGAGAGGCAGGCAGAGAGAGACTGCTGAAGGGAAGGGGGAGAGAGACAGGGTGAGGCAGGTAGAGCCGTCCAGGTTCTATTTGTTGAGGGCTGCTTCTTCCTTTCCTGGAAAGTGCCACCAGCCATGCTCCGATAGCAGCTGCTGGCTGGGAAGGGATGGAAGTGCCCATCCTTCATCCCAAAGCGGGCACAGCGAGCAGGCAGAGCACCTCAGGAATGTGTTTCAAGGTCCCTCAAAACACCATAAAGCTCAGGATTTCTTTTACTTGGAGGCAGTGGGGCAGGAAGCCTCATGGCCCCCTTAGGAGTGCAGCCCACCAGCACTGGCTCTGCTCGGTAGGTCAGGGAGCTGCAGCACAGGGTGGGAACCCAACTTTGCCCATTTTTATGTTGATTTGAGTTGAGAGTCACGGTTTGATATCTGTCTCCTAGCATCCAACCACAGCAAATGAGGTGAGAGTGGGGCAGACCCCAGTGAGCCCATGATGGCATCAGACCTACCACGATATCTGAGCTGCCTCTTTGATGTCCAGGGAGGACCAGCCGGCTCCTGCTTCTCAGCTGGTCTTCGGGAACAGGTGGGTTGGGAGGATGTGGGGCTGAGCGACAAGATCCCTTGGATAGGGAACACTTGTGCCACAAATAGACTCACTTGGTGGCAGCTTCCTCTTCTCCAAGGGAACTTGGCCGGTCTGCCGCTGGGACTGAGCTGCCTTTGTGCCGAACTGAGCGTGGCCCCGTGTTTCATCTCCCGCCCGGCTGGACTGCCTATGTGGGCTGGGGGAGCACTCCTTAGGGTCATGTTTGTTGTGTTTCCAGGAAGCCCCTCCAGAAAAACATCCTTGAAACACAGAGGTTTCCCTTCTGCCGGCATACAAATGAACCCCAAACAGAGCCCACTTCAAAGCATCCAGCTAATGAGCCGGTCTCTCCCCCCCCTCCCCGCCCTGGTTTCAGGAGGGCCCTAACGATGCTGCGCCAGCTTTGCTTTTTGAGCCTGCTCAGTGGAAAAAAAATAGAAGGAGAGGGGGCAGGGAACAGCGGGAAGCAGGCATGCACATGCCAGCACAGGCGGCCGCGGGATGCTCCCCAGCACTCTGGTACCCCTGTACCCACGCCGGGCAGTGGGGCAGCATGGCGTGGAGGGGCTGAGCACAAAATGGGGCTGATGCCTCCCTTTGGTGCTGCTTCACAGCTTCAGCGGTGCAGACCCCCTCACCCCTGCATGGGGACCAAGGTGGTGGTGGTGGGGTGTGCAGGGGTGGGAGTCTTGGTATTTTTGTTTTTTCCGGGGACAAGGCGGGGGTGATGGGGGTAGGGAAGCAGATTAAACAGAGAGAGCACTGCTTGGACCGTCCCCTTGCATTGCAGTGGGCTTTCATTCTCCCGAGCCGGTCTTTTCAACTTTGCTTGGAGGTGCTGCCTCCTTATCCCCTAGCCTGGGATTCCCCATCCCTCCCTGTTCCTCCTCTCTCCCCCTGGGGTTCAAATCTCCATTCAAACTGAAACCCCCATAGAGTCCCAGGGGGGTTGGCTGTGCTGGGACCAGCATCGCTCCCCAGGGTGGCTGCACCTGACTCCGGCCCTTGCGGTGGGTACCCCGGGGGGACTTGGGGAGCTCACACATCCCCAGGAGCAGAGGCTGCAGACATCACCCTGAATCCCCAGCGCGAATCATCCAGCGAAAGCCTGTAGCAGGTGTGGGGATCAGCTAAGAGAAAACAAGAACCGCAGGGACTGTTAGCTGCAAAGCCAAAATGGAGCACTGGGTCGGGAAACAGGGCTTGCAATTTTTTCATCCCAAACTATTTTGAGGAGGAAACAAAGCCAGAAAGTTTCTTTTGCTTTGTTCAAAAGTTTTCTTCTGTTTCTCATTAGTGAAAAGTAGCGTTTTTCTGATTTTGCTCACAAAAAAAAGGATGTTTTCCTGCTTTCATTTTATCCACAATGCTATTTTTGTCTGAGAGAGCATTTTCTGCCACAGAAATGTAAAACAAACCTAAAAAGAACTCATTCCCACTCGTGAGCCATAAATATTCTCTGTGCTCTGCAGTTTCCTCTTTCAGGTGGAAGTTTTGCCCATCCAGCAAGCAGAGAGGGTGTTCTCCTCAGGACCAGCTTCCTGTGTGCACCCAGGATTGCCACCACCACCGGAGAAAGGTTTTTGGTTCAATCTCTTGACCTCAGAGGGTTCCTACACCCAATCAAGGCATTTTTCAGGGAAACACCCAGATCCCTGCTGCAGAGCTGACCTGTTGTTTTAGGGCTGCCCGACCCCTAGCAACACTTATAAGCCAGAGCAAAAAAAAAAAAAAAATAGAAACAAAAAAAAAAAAAAAAAAAAAAAAAAATCCTATTTATGAGAACCTTCATGGTTTCACATCCTCCATGCTGGAGCCTTTCAGATACTTCCATAAGAGAGAACTGCATGGATAATTGTGAATCAAGAGGATCAGAGGTTTCTCTGGACCCTCCCTCCAAGAGTCCTGCATCTTGAGAGCTTTCCTTGCAAACCTGCCCGTGCATACAGCTGCACTCCTGCAACACAAATGGTGGCACAAACTGATGGTGTTGAGAGCTTCACCTGCCAAATTTCAGTAGGTCTCAAGGTTTCCTTCTGCTCCTTACCCAAAGGATGCTCCAAAATCCAGGGTCTTGATCTGCTGTAAATCAGTGCGTCACGTTCAGGCAGCCCCCAGAGCTCTTGGATGGGTCGGTGTCGAGCAGCAGTGCACGCAGAGAGGAGGAAACTCCTTCCTCTGCGCCGCCAGCATCCCCCATCTCCCCAATATAAATAAATAATCTGCAATCTCAACATATTTCCACCCCTGAGGGCTGGAGCGGTGATGAATATGCCCAGCCAGGCTATTGTTCCACCGCTGGATAATAACAAATCTTCGATTTCTGGCTGGCCATTAATGCCTTCGCTGATGCTCGGCTATGTTTACCAGGCTGCGGGCGTCCCCCTGGCAGCCCCCCGCAGCAGGGGCAGCCCCTGCAGGCACGGGGCGATGAATGGGAGCCGTCAGCCCCTTAGCGAAGTTGTCAATACCACTGATCAGCTCCGGCATTGATTTCCACCCCTTCCCTCCTTCCCCCTGCCCTCCCACCCGCCGCTGCTCACTCCCCTCTGTATTTTTTCTCTCTTGATCTGGGAATAAATAAATATGAGCAGCTGGTCTTATGTGCCCAGAGGTGCCTTGGGCTTCTGCTGTGTGTTGGCTTGGGTGATTGCTGTGGCTCTCGCAGTGTGCCATCAGCTCCAACACTGACCAGAGCTCGGCCAAAACCATCACCTCTCCCACTGACCGTGGCCGAGCATCGCCCAGCCCTATGCCTCGCGTCTCCCCCAGGCAGGCACCATGATGTGAGGAGGGGTCCTGGCATGGGCCCAGCGGGGCTGGGCTGGGCTGGAGCAGGGCAGCGAGGCCTTTCCTCTGGCTGATGCATCCCGGGGCTCAGCCTCCAGTCCCTGGGATGGGCTTAACTTAAAGTGGAGCCCTGGAGCGCATCCAGGCTTGGAGGGCTGCTGGAAAGCAAATTTGGTGGCCCTGTAGCTGCTGACTGCGTTGGGTGACAAAAAATGAGGAGCTAGGGTTGGAGACAAGCCCATGTCTCCAATCGTACCTCATCCCTGGGGGGAAAGTAAGCAGAGGGAAGGGGGGAGCCATTCCCCCTCCTTGTGGCAGCATCCCCTCTCGCCCTCACCGGATCCGGGACGGATATTCAGCAGCTACGAAGAGGAAAAACCAAACAAACACCCAGACCCCCCTCCTCGTCCCCACTGCCAATGGAGGAACAAAACCCTGCAGCAAAGGGCCCTCAAGTGAGTAATCTCTCCTTCATATGTGTCCCAGCATCCCTCCGCCATGCGCTGTCCTGGTAGCCACCACTTGAATTAGCACCAAAGGATTATGGGAGCCAGAGTCATTAATCTAGGTGACAAACAGGACTCTGAAGGAATATTTGCACCCCGAAATTGAAAAGATTAGGCCATATTTGTCAAGGATTGGTAGGCTTTATCGCCTCCAGAGCAGATGCTGTTAAATATTCATGAGCTGCATAAGTGGGAGAAGACCTCGCTAGGCCTGATGACTTTCAGAGAGAGGAGGGAAGAGGGGGGGGGACGAGGGCGGGGGGGACACGGTGGCATCGACACGCCGTGGTGGCACGGGTGGGGAAGGGGGACGCAGGGCTGCTCTGCGGAGCGGGGACGTCGCTGGTACTCAGGGGGAGGTTGCTGGGAATGGGCGAGGGGTGGTGGGACCCCATCCATCCCTCTGGACATGGTGTGTTGGGTGCAGCTCATTCACGCTGGGAGCCCCCGGCCCCTGTGCAGGCAGGTGTTGCCTTTCCTGCTCTGCACCGGGGAGTGGGGATTGGGCAGGTGGATTGAAGGCAGCTGCTAGATCAGGGGGGGATGTCACTGTTGTCCCCCCATCCTTGCAGCCAGCCTGGAGGTGGGTAATGAAGGGTCCTCCAAAGGACCGGGCTATGAATTGAGCTGGGCTAGGTGCTGCAGGAATTGTGGGCCACTGGGCTGGGACACTGCATGTCCCCGAAAACAACCCCCAAGACAGAAACAGGTTGTGAGATGGAGAGATGAGCAGAGGGTGGGGAGGAAAGACTTCAGCAGCAGTGGGAAGATGGAGAGGTGGGGAGAAGAGCTGGATGGGGAAATGGGTGGAACAGTGGGAAGGCGGTAGAGGAAAGCATCCTGGGCAAGGGAAACATGAGAAAGAACAAGATGATGAGAGAGGATGGCGGGATGGTCAGAACAGACCAAAAAAATAGAGGAGGAGGAGAAAAGAAGGTAAGCAGAAAAAAAAAAATAGAATAAGTAGAAAAAATGTGCACAGACATGGTCATCTTCACTTCCTAACCCCTATTTTCCCTCAAGTTTAAAAATGACCTTCCTGAGAGCTGGTGACTCCTGTTGCAGACCCCAGACTTGCTTATGCTGACTGGGGGATGGAGGGCTGGGGTTGACAGACATCCCCCTAGAAGGACTTTGGCTGCAGAGCGGGTCAGAAGTTCCCACAGCATATCCCTGAACCCCGGCTCGCTGGGATCAACCCCTCCCATGTTAGCTGGAGTTTTCCAAAATGCAAAATAGCCTCCTGGGAAAAATGTGGAGTTTCAGGCCTTCCTGAAGAGGCTGGAGACATGGGAGCTGCTGTCCGGGTCTTTCCCCCCGGCTTTTGGCAAGGAGGTAGGCAGGAACACCAGAGCCATGAGGGAGGGCTGGGGGCTGAGATCTCCTCATCCTCCCCAAGTTTCTCTCTGTATCTTTCACGCACACATGGTTGGGCTGGATCCAATTTGAACCAAAACTCCAAATCTCCAAAAAACAGGGAGAATTTCAGCAAACCAGAAAGCTTGATTTTCAGCCAGCTGTTTCCCCTCGTGTCAGTCAACTGATAAAGGGAAAAGCCAGGGCTGGCATTAGGAAAAGCACCGAGTAAGCTGCAAAACCAGCAGAAAAAAAGACTCCATTGCCAGGCTGGTGGGGCGACAGACACTTAATTTAGTGCAGTACAGGGATTTTTTTTTAATGTTAGTAGAAAATCCTGATTCATCAAAATCCCGATTCTTTGTAAGAACAGGTCAGTCCCACCAACATCTTCACTTAATTTAAAGAAAACCCAAACCAATGAAAGTGAATCAGATGAAATTTTGTACCTGACCTCTTCTGAAAGGGACAATTGTTTGCCGATGGGTGACCATGGATTTAAATTGCTTGTTGCTCAGGAGGTGATGGGTGACCATGGATTGGGTGCATCTGAGCCCTCCTGCACACAGGTGCTGAGCACTCACCCCAATTCCTTTGCTGTGCAAAGTACCATTTCCCAGGATGCTGAGAGCAGGCAGGGAAAAAAATGAGAGTGCTTGAAGATGCTGCATAATCCACTCCCCCAAATCTTCGTTTCCATCTCAACCTTCAAGAGATCTTCGTCAAGTTCTGGCTTCAATCTGTGAGCAGGAGCCGGGCTGCCCAGCTCTCCTCCCTCCCGCTCTTCCCCACGCTCCCCAGGCCCCTGCCAGCCTTTGCACAATTTAATGTCTTACAGCTCTGTCCCTATTTGACAAACAGGTGATTTTGCTAATGAGGAATAAATGAGATTCACAGGATGAGAGAAAGGGAACAGCAGCTGTCGTGAGCGCAGGATGTGCTGGCTTTATTAAAATAATATATGGCCACATGCTTAGTATTAGGACTCGCAGTTTGAGAACTCCCATCTCATCCCTCCTGGCTCCCCCCTGCCTTGGCTCC
>VYZV01007787.1:290559-312587 GCA_013401275.1 Pandion haliaetus | reverse complement strand
GGGGGGGGGCTGAGTGTGCGCATGTGTGTGTGCATGTATGCGTGTGTGCATGTGTGTGTGCATGTATGAAGGGAAGGGGAAGGAAAGAGGAAGGGAAGGGAAAGGGGAAAGGAAAGGGAAGGGGTTTGGTGCTCTGAAGGGGACTGTGGTGAATGCTGGCAGCTACTCCTGGAAAAGCGGGTGGTACACAGACTGTGACGGGCAGAAGAAGGTGTAAGAGCTCATTTTGGCATAGGGATGTGGTTGGTGGCCCCATCCAGGAGGGAGGTGGGGGCATGGCTGGAGGATGGCTTTGAAAGGAGGTGGAGACCTGTTGGACAGGAGGGAGATGCTCTGGACTAACTCTAGTGTAGGACACGGGGCAGAACGGTGGCGTTCCCAGGGCGGGTGACCCTGGGCAGGGCAGGATCAGCCTGTGTCACGGAGTGACAAGTGGGATGGTCAGAGGGTTGAATTATTTTGGAGGAAAGCTGCAAGATGGGATTAGATTAATGTGAAGATAAAGCAAGTGACAATCCATAGAAAGGGATGGAGGAGTGGGAAAAGATTAGAGGAGGAAAATAATCAAAATAAATAGAGGGTGAAGGCAAAGAAATCTCGCAGCAAGACAGGAAAAGTGGGAGAGATGGAGGGAGGGAGGAAGGTAGAGGAGAGGGATGGGGAGAGGGGACCACGGGTGCTGGGTGGATGGGGGACACTGGGACACGGAGCCCACTGCACTCCTGCAGTACCTCCCTGGTCTTTGGGTAAGTAGCAGGTTTATGATGGTCCAGATGTCACCCAATGTGGCAGAGTAGATACTATTTTTCTGGAGGTTTTTCATGGTTGGGGTTTGGTTAATGTCTCTTCACCTAAACTTTTAACAGCTGGGTGCAAGGTGCTTCCTCAGCTAAGCAGGAATACCTGGGCAGTTTTAGCTAGAAACCAAAATGTAGTCTACAAGGGACAATTCTGCTGCTGGAGTATCAGGGAAAGCTGCAGTTTAAAACGGTATTTCTGTGCTCCCAGAAGCCCAAGAAAAAAAACCAGGGATGTGCTGGCAAAAAAATCCAATCAAGCAAAAAATCCTGCAACCCACCACCCCCTGTATTTTTAAGTGGTTAAAATGAAAACAGAAATGAATGTGAATGTTTTATGAATGTGATGATCTACTGAGCCTCTACAGGCCAGAGGATTTTTGTCCTATAACCACCCAACTGATCTCTTTCCAGGCTTGAAGGAAGTAAAGGGATCACTCTAGCAATGTCTCGTCCACCAGCAAAGCTCAGACCTGTGGACTTCTCTGCCCCAAGCAGCCCATCTCCCCTCCCAGCTCATCTCCCGCCCACCCACTCTGCACACACGGGGATGTGTTCCTCTATCTGCCACCCCAGAAATTCATCGCCCGCGTCACTGAAAACCAGCGGCAACAGGAGCAGACGTGGGACATGGGTGGGTGTAGCGTGCAAGCATGGGTACCCCGCGGGCACTGCTGCCAGCTTGCTGGAAGCTCCAGCAGCATCCCCCAGCTGCCCCTCACATCAGCGTCTGACCCACAAGCCCTCCTCTACCACACCATACACCAAACCCCAGATCCGGACACACTTCCCAGCAGCTCTTCCCCATCCCCATCCCTAACGAAGCACAGACCCCACCCGGGTTTCAGGGGCTCAGACAGATGCCCCCCACCTTGCCTGTTTGCTCAGGTGCCCTCCTGCTCCCGCCTGCCCGCACGGCAGCAGCTCGGGTAACAGGCAGGCAGCACGGAGTAAACAAGTGCTCAGTGAATAATTTACTCAATGAGTGACAGAAGAATTGCCGTTTAACAATTTGCTGGGCAAATATTATTTGACCATTTCTAGAGCTGCTTGAAGAGTACAAATATAACCTCCCTATACGTTGGGAATAATTCATTCGACAAAAGCAGGCTGCAACTCATCAGATAAATTATTGACAGGGGATAATGCAGCCCCATTTAGGGGTGTCACAACAGTCACCAAAGTCCACTTGCCATGGAGGCACAGGTCTGTGCTGTGGTCCTTGCTATCCTGCTTGGCCAGATGGACACAGGGTCTCGGGAAGGGTCTGGGTGGGACGGTGGCTGCATTGCTGCCTTGGCAGCCCAATTGCTTGGAGGGGAGATGGGCCCCATCTCTCCACCTCGGCCGGTAATCCGCATGTCCCTGCGTCTCTGGAGGATTAAGCTCCCATATGAATGCTTCTGGGACCCCAGGGAATGAGAAGAAACATCTCAGCTTCTGCATGGGGGGACAGAGAGGGTAGAGGAGGGCATGGGCTCCAGCAGGGAGGTGGGAAGCGTTCCTCCCCCCACACGGCTCAAGTTTCGGAACAAAAAGCTGGAGTTACATGAAGAGCAACCCCTGCTGAGGCCCTGGGGCCGGAGCTCCTGCCTCTATTGAGGTGGGCTCTGGCATGCATGGCTCCAGGTGTTCCCACAGCGCAGAGTCGCAGCTCAAATCCTCTCCCCTGCATCCTCGCCCCAGGGCATCTGAAGCTCAGCAAGGTACCGGGGAGCTCGGCGTGGTGTGGGGAGGGAAATCGCCCTCTCCCTCATGCCCAAATGCTCTGGAGCCGTCCCCTCTAGGTTTGGTGTTGTGCACAACTTTCAAGAGAAGAAGCCAAGGGCTCTGGGATACAAAGTGCTGCTCGGTCTGTCCCGGGAGCTTCTGCAAGCGGGGTGTGTGCGATTCCTGGGGGGCTTCCTGCTCCCTCCCCTTCAATGCCCTGGGCCCTGCCTGAGAGATAGCACCTCTACTTGGAAAGCCCAAGCCTGCTGGTTTCACCCCGCTCCCCTATGAGCAAGGACATGGCAGTCTGGCAGTGCGTCATCCTGAGCAGGCCAGCTGGCACGGGAAGGGGACCGCCAAGGGGGTCCTTGGCGCAAATCTGCGCTCTCTCGCTCATCCAGGTCGGACAAGGTGTATGGCGGGGCATGGCGGATGCTCAGCCTCATCCCACCACCGTCCTCAGCTGCTGCTTGAGGTGGGAGTCCTGGGGATGAGCACCCCTAAGGAGGGGCTGGGCAGCCTTGATGTCCAGTGGTTGTGGTGGCAGTGGGGGCCATGCAGCAGCAAATCTCCGCAGCCCTGCGAGTTTAGCTGCTCTCTTTGGCCCAGACCATCCCATGGCACAGCTGTGCTCTCCAGCTGGTGACCCATGAGTTGCCTCTCCCTTGGGGCTGGCTATGTCCAGGGCTGTGGGCTGAAGCCTCTGAGAAGCTCTGCTTTTGACCAGTCTGTGCCTCAGTTTCCCTAGGGGTTTCTCAATGTAGTGCTACTTCTGGGTAAGTGCTCTGTACATCCCAGCTGCTGGGAATGGGAAGAGAATGGGAAATGGTTCAATGACCCAGAAGAAACCTCTCACTCTTCTGTGGGCATGAAGCAGTCAAAATTGTCAGGTACCATAAAAACAATTAATTACAGAAAATAGAACAATTTTAAAAGGGTTTTTTTAAAGATAACTTAAAAAAAAATTTAAAAATCAGAACTTGAGGGAACTTGGTGGCAGTGGCTAAAAGTTTGAACTCTTGTGGAAGTGAAATTAAAAGCAAGCCTTGCTTTCAATCAGCAGCACCACAGGGGTCACCGCACCTCTCCCTGCCAGCTCTGCGCAGACCCCACTCCATTCCATTACCATTCCACTGAGCGATTAAACGTAGTATTATCTTATTTATTTTGGCTTGCCTCCTTGCCAGTCCCCGGCTGTAAATTAAATGATTGCCGAGTTAGATTAGCAGAAAGCATATGTGGAAATTACCTTTTAATTTCTTAATTACATTGCACTCACCTGCAGCTCAACCTGCCAGTGTAAGGAAAGTGTGAAGTTAATTTCCATTGATATATTATCTGCATTCTTATAAATTAGGATCCTATTAAAGAGGAAGTGTATCAGGAATTCATTGTTCCTAATCAGACTGTGGGACATGGATGGGATCTGCTTGCAGGCTCCAGAGATGCCTTACAGAAACTGGGCTCGTTGCAGGTCTGTGGGAAATGGTGCCTAAGCCTGGGCTGCTCTGCAATGTCACCATAGTGTGAGTGAGCTTTTCTGCGCTTTGTAATGTCAGCAAGGATGCAGGAATAAGAGCCAAAGCCCAATATTTTCTCAGCCCCAGCTTGCTGTTTCTTAGGGATGGTTTAGCAGCAAGCTCTTTAGTCAAGGCTAGAGAAGGCTCTGGGGTGGTTAGGTGGCACCTTTCAAACCCTGTAACAAATGAATCAGAAATTCTGACTTCATTTCCCTTCCTATCAGGCTGCTTATTGAGGCAAGAACGAAGAAGCCTAAACCTGACCTTTTAAGATGACATCCAAGTCTCTTGGTCCCTCACGCCAACCAACGAAGCTCAGAAGCACCAACAAATCCCTGTAGTGCCCAGAGATGCAGTGAGCACCTCTCCATGGGAGCGTGCTGCAAGGTGTTAAGGGTAGAGCTAGCGAAGCTCTTCAAGACATGCCTCACCTTCATGCACATGCCATCGGGAGTCTGCTTGGATGTTCAGCTTGTACCAGTCCTGAGGAGCTCTGAGATCACTTTTTGGTGATCCATGGTTCTGCACTTCCAGTATCTTCTTTCTGCTTCCTGACACAACAGATTTGCTTTGTTCTCTCTTCTGGAGACTTGATTTCTGTAGTCTATAGTGTTTTTCATATTCCCTGCGCAGACTGTATCAGAGGAAGGGGAGATAGTGAACTGATTTCCTGTGATAAACCCATCCCTGCTGTGAAATAGCTTGGCGAGGGGACCCGGTCGTACGCTACTTGTAGAAAGGCAGATGTTGGAACTCTTTGGGGCTGACTTTGTGTCCCGACCTAAACAAAGCCAGGGTGGCAGAGTGCTTTGGCAAGGTAACTGATCCAGTTGACAGATTTCAACCTGCTGCTGGAGGATAACATAGCAAATCCCACAGTTTTGTTTACAAGATAAGTTTTTCTGAATAGGATCAAATGCAGGAGCAAACTGAGCAATTCATTCAAAGGAATGATTGCTGGGGTCAATCCTTTTGTTTCATCTTTATCTTATGTTACAAGCAGAGTTATTCTGGGGGCTGTCCCGAGACCTCTCCTGTTTCATATGTTCATCCTGTGCAATACGTGACCTTGAGGATGAGGTGGGAAGCTCCTCATGAAGTTTCTGGATGATGGTAAACCGTGTAGAGAAAGGCACATTGGTTAGTAGGAAACACGTGGAATTTAACAAGGACAAATGCAAAACCCTGCCCCTGGGGTAGGCTGAGATGTTGATAAATAAATAAGTGAAAGAAAAATGTAGATAAATGGGCACGAGTTCAGTGAAGGGATGCCAAGATGTTTGGGGGCTGGAGGGAGGAGAGGCTGAGGAAAGTGGGGCTGTTCAGGCTCTTTGTTGAGGCACATGACAGGAGAAGAGGTGGGTATAAGCTGAGGCAGGGCAGAATCTGATGGGATATAAGGAAATAAAATTCACCGTGAGAATAAATAAGCAGAGGAACAGGGAACAGTGGAACAGTGGAAAAGAAATCATGGGATCCCCATCCTTGGAGGCTCAAGAACTGGCTGGTCAAATCCCTGAAAAAAACCCAGTCTGAATTCAGTGTTGGACTTGCTTTGAACAGGATCAGAAACCTCCCGAGGTCCCATCCCACCTGAAATATCCTATGATTTGGCGGTGGTGGTGTGCTGCGAAGGGCTGAAATTGCCTCCTGTGCTCTGCCCAGCATGTCAAACATAGACCTGCATTTCTGCTTTAAACCCTGCCAACCACACCTGAAAACCATCAGGAGGTGGCACAGTTCAGTTGCAAAACCAATAAATTTACTTCAGATCGAAAACGTCCAGTAAAGCTCAAAGCTAAGACAGAAGATGCCTAATTTTTTTTCTCTGCACAGTGCCTTACCTCATTTGACCACACTGCGTTCATTTAAAACTCCTCACTCCCCACCCAGAGGTCACATCACCTATTAATCATGCTGAAGAGCCCCTCAATTATCTGAAACCACGATTACCCCAACCCATTCCACGTCTCCCATGACATTTGGATAACTGAGGTTGTTCTGTATTATTATTATTTTTCAATTGTGGTAATTATTGTACATTAAACCATTAGCATTCATTACTCCTACAGTGTGTAATTAGAACAATGGTGGATGGATTGCTACGGACTCTAATGAAGTTTTTATAATTGTAATTTATGGTCATCAAATTACCTTTCTTAAAAATGAAGCCTAATATTAGCCTCTTAAGTTATGGGGAGGGGGTGGTAATTACTTCTAATTGATGCTTCTTGTTTGCTCTCCGTACAGAGCAATGCCAATCCAGCCCCGCTCCAGGCCTCCACCTCACCAAGAACGGGAGGGAGAAGCACCCTTGCGAAGCAACCGTTCATCGTGCCCTTTCCGACGACAGCGATACGGGGCGAAGCATCCCGAGGAAACACCGCAGGATCTGTGCTTGGACTGCTGCTGCCTGGGAGTAAAGGAGGAGGCAGGAGAAGCCCAGGCCGGCAGCTCTCGGGCCAGCGGGCAGGAGAGCGGGCAGCTGCCCGTTGCCTTTCGGGAGAGCGTTACAACCGGGGAGCGGAGCGCGGCCCGGGCGCTGGCCATGGTGCTGAACGGCCCCTCCGCCCAGGAGCCCCCGCGGGTGAGGGAGGGCACTGAAGGGCGGTTCGACAGGTTAGCTTAGTCTGCCGAAGGGGAGGGGGTGTAATCCTGCCCTTTAATTATTATTTTTGTTGTGGTTATGAGTTAAAAATAAGCTGTGCCTTTGCTTCCCAGCGGGGATCTGAGTTTTGCTTTAATTGCCTCTGTTTGAATCAATTTAGGCTCAATTATGCTCCTTCTGAGGTGTAATTGAGATGCTTGTGCCTATCTGTCTGAGGTAGATGCAATCATCCCCCGAAGCGCTGCGGAACAGAGAGGCACAGGGTGGCGACTTGATCACCTTCCTAATGGTTGGCCTTAGGTGAGCTCAGGAGGATTCCCTCAATCAACTCCTTCCCTCCTGGCTGGGGCACACAAGGGCTAAACCTGAGCAGGGAGGCCCCTAGGCAGGTTAGGAAGCTACAGGTGTTGGCACCTTTTTGGATTACAAAGCTCTGCGCTTGGGTCCTGCTAACTTGCCCCGAGATGTGCCAGGCCCTGCAGAAGACCAGTAGAAGAGCCCTCACCACCAGAAGGCTCTACACAATACAGACAGTATCAGGAACTGGTTTTTAAGCAGGTGATAATGGACAATGCTTCCCATATCGATGGGATGGGCAATGATGTCAAACCTCCAAGCTGGAAGTCCCACCTCCCATCAGGATGTCCTCAAGGTGTAGGTACAGGTCTCCTTCTCGGCTGCAGTAGGAAAGTTTCACTCTAACACATGAGGGACAGTTGAATTTTCACTGCTTGAGAAAACTCCAGCAACAGTTTTAAGATTATTTTTTTTTCTTAGAACTAGCAAGAGAAGAAAAAAAAGAGAGCTGAGGGGGTTTTTTTGGGTGGTGGGGGTGGTGTTTATTTGGGTTGCTTTTTGGTTTTGGGTTTTTTTTGCCTGCAAGAGGACATTTCACTGTCATTTTCCTGCATTACTGGGATCTAAGATCAGGCTCATGAGAAAGCTGAAGGCTGATTCTGAGACCTCTGCTTCGGTTACTTGGATCCCTGGTCACAATTAGAGAACTGATCAACAGATGGATATTTCAGAGGTTTTAAAAAAACATTTAAAGCATTTGTCAGTTTTTGACTGACCTCCAGGAGGTTCACGTTTTCTCCCTTGAATGTAGCACAAACCCAACACTTAGATCTTGGTCTTTTAATGATGCACGAGCTGTTTCTCATCCCCAGCTCTAGCAAAAATGCAAAAATACAGAGTGGAGGATTACTGAAAAGTGTCACTGGTGAGCAGTGATTCTTTTGTAAAGGACGGATGAGGCTTTTCTAACCACCCTATTTTCCACTTAAAAAAAAAAAAAAAAGCTTACAAGCTTACACAGACGTTTTAAAACCGAGGACTATATTTGCAGGTCTCAGTGTGTAGTTCTTGGCTATGAAACACCACAAGTGCCTTCCTCGTCCAGAGAAGAGTGCTGGTGATGGGAGGTTGGGCTGGCCTTTCCCTCCTTCCTGCCACAAGAATCGTTCTCCCGTCATCCAGTTCTGAAGTACATGAAGAAGCAGTGAGGACTGATTAACCTCCTGTGGGCAGCAGCGCTGAGAAGAGTCCAAACACTCAGGTTTCCTTTGGCTGCGAGCCTAAGGACCATTTGGACCCTTCAGCTCCACACAGTGCCCAACTCTAGGGTGGGCCTGGCTCTATCTGAGGGCTCCACCACATCACCCCCAGACACCTCTTGCAACAGCTTTGTAGCATCATGCTGCTGCTGCCTTCTGGCTTCAGTTGGCTACTGGACCACCAACAATTGGGACTAGCTGGTCCAGGTCCGCACTTGGCCAGAATTTCATAGAGTCACAGAATGGTTTGGGTTGGAAGGGACCTTTAAAGGCCACCTAGTCCAACCCCCCTGCAATACACAGGGACATCTTCAGCAAGATCAGGTTGCTCAGCGCCCCGTCCAACCTGACCTTGAATGTTTCCAGGGATGAGGTATCTATAGCATCTCTGGGCAACCTCTTCCAGTGTTTCAGCACTTTCACTGTACAAAATTTCTTCCTTGTATCTAGGCTGAATCTACCCTCTTTTAGTGTAAAACCATTACCCCTTGTCCTATCGCTACAGGCCCTGCTAAAAAGTCTGTTGCCATCTTTCTTAAAAGCCCCTTTAGGTACTGGAAGGCTGCTACAAGGTCTCCCAGGAGCCCTCTCTTCTCCAGGCTGAACAACCCCAACTCTCAGCCTGTCCCCATAGGAGAGGTGCTCCAGCCCCCGGATCATCTTCGTGGCCCTCCCGTGGACCTGCTCCAATAGTCCATTTCTTACTTCTTATGGGGGGTGGTGGCCTCGATTCATACCAGCCGCAGCCACCAAGGTCTCCTCGCCGTGCTGCCTGAAGAGCTTTCCTTGCCAGCTTAAGCTGGTCGGCTTGAAATAATCAAAGTTGGTTGTCCATGGAGCACCTACCCCACCCCCGATATAGGGCACGGCCGAAGGCCCCCCCATCCCTGCGCTACCCACCCCCTGCACAAAGGCTGTTGCCTTTGAGCTGCTGGCACAGGCCTTGGCGCAGCACTGATTAGATCGCTGTCACCAGGGAACAGGAAGGTTAATTGCCATTCTCTTTGTGTGCCGCTCGGAGAGGAGACCAATTTCAGCTCAGTAGCAACAAAGTGTTGCCTGCTTGCTTTGGATGGGGGCAGGGGGAAAGCAAACCAAAGTGGAAGGCACGGAGGGAGGGGAGTGAGGGGGGCGGTGGGTGTTGGACAAGCGGGCAGGATTGTGCATGGACTTTGAGCATAGCTGTGTCTTGTCTGGTCTAGCAAAAGAGAAGTCCTTAACAAGTATTAAGAGACACAAATAATTCTCCTTTTCTCCTCTCACCCATTCTTTTCTCTCTTTCTCTTTGCTTGTAAATCCTGCTTATCGCATCTGAATAGCAGAATGGTTTCACACTGGACCTTTAATCTGGCCCAGAGCAGCCCCCAGAGGGGCAAAGTGGCTGAGGATTACCTTTTATTTGATTTGATTTTTTTTAGCTTTCTTCCACTCCTCCCCTCCCTCGTGTTTTTTTTTTTTCCCCCTGTGCTGCATTTGTTCTTGGGAGGAGTGAGGAGCAAAGGCTTAAGGGGGGGAAGGGGAAAAAAGAAGTGTGTAGGGGGTGTTACAAACTTAAGGGGATCTGGATCTATTCAGAGCGACTTGTCCATAGCCTTGCTGCTTTTGTTCGCCTGCCATTCTTTAGCTGATTTCTTCACTCTAGTAAAAGCGCTTTAATTCCCTTGTAGATACCGAGAATCCCTCCTTCTCCTGCTCTCCCCTCCTTCTCCTCCCGCAGCCCCACGCACCCTCTTTCACTTTCTCAGACTCTTTATCCAGTGTCCTTCTAACCACCAACAAAGCCCAGAAATCGTCAAGTTTTCTTTCAGAAGAATGAAAGAGCGAGAAGGAGCAGGAGGAGCCAGAGGAGATGGGGAGCGGGGGTCTGTGTGTGTGCACACATGTGCATCTTTATGTGTGTCATACCTGCCCCATGCTGGAGGTTTTTTTTCAGCTCTCCCTGACTTTTCTGATATGGTTTTTGATTCCAGGAAGCTTTATTCAGGGTCTATTCAGCTCCAGCTGTAAGACATATGGCAAAGCCCTTCAGGAGAGAAGGGCTAAGGAGTCAGCCAGCGTTCAAGGATGCAGAAGGATCTCACCCCCACGCCCTGGCCGAGGGCTGCTGGAGCTGATGCTAGCAAGTGTCACCAGAGGACAAGCCAGGAGATCAGCGTGGGCTGGAGACCCCACCACAGACCTGGGTTGGGAGTCACTGGACGGGTACAAAAGTCAGCAGAGCAGCATCCCCACCAGCTGCCGGACACTGAGGGAGAGGTTAGTCTTCTCCCACATTTAGCAAGGGGACATTTGCCCACAGGGGAAATGTCTCGGAACAGCAGGCTATGAATCACCCTCTGCAGACACGGGACGTGCTGACAGCTCAGTGGTGAGAATACCTGCCCATGCTCTCAGTCACCAACTCTCTGGGATAAAAATAGCTCCTTTGCCCATGATTTTGACTCTGAAGCTCAGGCAGCTGTTCAGCTGCATGGCCTTGTTCAGGAGCACAGGGTGCCTGACGAGAAGCTCAGCTCCAGGCGACGATGCTAACTTGCTAACTCCTGAGGCGTTGTGAGGACAGCCTCTCTCACTGCATTTCAGGAAGGAAAACTTCATGACTGAATATCCAGAATTTCAAAAAGCAGTGGGGATTTTGGAGGCTGCCCTTGCTCTAGCCAAAGGTTCAACCGTGGGGAATCAAGAAGAGCAGACAGGTTGAATCTGCTGGTGCTCAGTGGTTCACCCCATAGGCATGAAATGAGTTTTATCCATGTGAGTTCTTTAGGTGTGATCTCCAAGAACTCACAACTGATCGAGGTAACTGGTTATCAGCCCTAAGAGAAGTTACCATGCTGAGCTCTCCACAGAAAGAACAATCTCCCATCCTGGCCAAGGCAAGCTGGCGTACAGCTCTGGTAAGGGCTTGTGGATGCTCCTGCTGCCAGCTGGAGTCCAGGCCCAGCTGGCACTCATGAAGATAGGAAGCCCAGTAAAGGGGAAGGGATTGGCACCATCCACCAGTGGGGGTGAGTTGCTGCCCGTCTCACCACGGGGAGAAAGATGTTCCGCACTGTTTTCCAGGGACAGTGAATATATGGCACGTGCAACCCACTGCCAGGCTCCCAGTTGGTTTCTCTCTGAGTTGTACTTGCGTCTGATGAAAACCAACACTATGAACTGGCACTAGATCTGCAAACAGTGAGCCAGTCAAGAAGAGAAACATTTGGACCAAACCTGGTGTTTGTGAAGCAGTTCTCTGAGCTCAAGCACAGCCTGTGTTGGGATGTCCCTGTTCACCTTTCAGTCACTGCTCCCTGCTTCCAGCTCTGCCTGAGGAGCTGGGACTGTGTGATGGAGCCAACATACGGCATCAGGAAAGCCTGGAGAAGGCACAGGGAGAGGAAGAACAGCAGCTTGACCTGTAAAGGTGTTAGATAGGCTACCACAACGTGTGTTTGCTCTGCCCTAGTCCTAGAGCTTATTACTCCAGTACTAGAAAGGGAGATGTGCCTTTATGTCCGATTGTGAACTGCAGCTGATGAAGCATAGGCAGATATTTCCCAGTGCTGCTTCTGCTGCAGGAGGTGTTAAATTCCTTCCTCTCCTCCTGTCCCACCTTTTGACTTCAGTGTAAATCAGGGCCTTGGTTTTGCCTGTAATGCTAAATACATTGCACTGAATCAAAGCCATCTTCATGGTGAGAAGATCCTCAGTGCTGTTTTAGCACTTACCACCATCACAATATTTTGAGGTAAACAGACTGTACCTAGCAAGTGTGTGAGCTAAAAGCACACATGTGCCTGTTGTCACAGCCCAGCTGAAGAGCTCCTCAGACTGGAGAGATGGCTCCAATACTGAAAGGAGTCAGGTCATCCCAGCTAACTAACTCAGCCAGTAAGCCTAAATTTCTGTAAGACCCAGGAGCTTGCATAGATAGACCTAGAAGAAATCACTGCAGTCTGTGAGGTTGGGATCCTGCTAACACTGGTGTTATCTCCACAAGAGACCAGAGGCATCCGCAGAACATGAGTTCTACATGTTCATCTCATCACAGGCTACAGAGCAGTCATTAAACTCCATCTGCAAACCAACACCTCTTCATTTAAAGACCGAAAATGTTGAATGTGGTGCACTACAAGAAAAGAGCAGGGGACAAGACCAGGTACCTAAAATTGGAGTATCTCACGGTGGGGGAGTCACATCTTTATTGCAGTTGATACCTGATGGAAAAAAACTAAAGCCAGCTCATGAGGAGGGAATGGGGATGCAGAGATGAGCCTTGTCAGGGCCCTGAGGGCACTGATTGCCTTTAATTGCCCTGACCAGCCTCCCCTGGAGCCCCACCCACCTCTGCCCATGGCCCAGGAATTCTATGTAAGGGCAGTCCTGTGCCTTTGGCCTCTCCTTGGGCTGCATTGTAGGTGTGCATAGCTCTGCCTCTGCCTCCTGGATGGACCTTGGACCTACACTGTAAGTCTCCTGACCCCTGGGTTGACCCTGGACCTCGCTTCATCCCCTTGTCTTGTCTGGGACCGTTGCAGGATGGTGTTACAAGCAGCCTGCACTGGGGTCACCCTTGGCTCCCCTTTGCTGGCCCCTGCTGCTCCCTGACAAGCCTCTTCCCACACCATGAGCAGTGATGAGAAGCAGGGAAGGTTTCCCCTTCTCCGCGCACTTTTTGTTTGCTCAGCCTGAGGGTGGGTGGCTGTTATTGATGCTGCCTGGGACAGTCAGGGCATTGCTGAGCATTTTGCAGGCTAGCCCTGACGGTTTTTGGTGGGAGAGCCCAGGTGTGTTTTCCAAGTCTTCCTGGAGCTGGGAAGGTTTAGTATGCCTGGGCGCGTGCTTCTTCGCAAGGCAAATTGTGGGATCAGGACCTGCTTTTACAGCAGGGTTTGTTCCCACATTGGCCAGGATTAACTCCCCCCCTTCCCCTCACAAGCAGTGGGGAACAGGAGAAGCTGAGGCATTTCCTGCAATGACTAATTAGATCCAGCTCCTAACAACAACACGCACCAGAGAAAAGCAAAGCATTAGCCAGGACGAGGTAATGAGACTGTTCCCCTCCCCAGCAATTTCTCCCACTAATCCCAGACAAAGTTCCCAATGCTGGATGAAGCTGCCAGGTGGTGTAAATCAGCACTGCTCCACTTCCTTCAGTGAAGCTTTGCTGATTTATAGGAGCTGAAGATTTCTCACCACCAATAATTTGCATCTTGAGAAAGAACTAATTTTGTGCATGTTCGTTCCTAATCCTTCTCCCCTCGGGTGCCATGGTGGGTACCAGGGTATGGCTCTTTCTTGGAGGCACGTTAAAGCTGCCACCACCACCATAAATGGCAGTGCCACTGCTGACAAGAGGTAGGCATGAAGGGTGTTGCTGCTTTTACAAGATGGCTGGATTGTTCCTGCAGCCACTGTGGTGGCATTGGATTAAGCCACAGGCCAAGCGCCCAAGCAGTTTAATAATGAATGATGCACGTGTTGCCAGCGATGAGTAATTCACGCAGCAGTGTGTGTAGCACAGCTGCTGTCTAAGCACCTGGCCTTCAAAGGGTGAATGAACATTAAGATTGTTCCATAAAAGCCAGTCCAGCAGTTGCAGGAGGGAATGTTTTATGAATGGAGGTGGCAACCTGGACCTAGCATTTTTGCAGCAGTTGGCCAGTAGTGGAAGATGATTTGCGGTAAGGTTCAATGAGGTGTTGGCCAAAGACTGGAGCAGACGGGAGCATGGTGAGGAGGCCTGAGGAATATGGGAGGAGCTTTAGGAACACCCAGGAGCAGAGGGACATGGAGCATCAACAGGTGTTTGGAGAAGTTTCAGGGTGGGAAGACAGCCTAGTATTTCAGCCAGAGTTTCCAGAGGAGATGTATCTGGACTTGCTTAGAAGTCAGAAAGGGATGAGCATCACAGTTCCCATCTTCTGTCCTCTCCTTTGAGCCAAAGCCATCAGATGTCACAGGTAGCAGGTGAAATGGCTGTCGGAAGTGTGCTGCAGTTCACCCTGGAGCATCTGGTGCTGCTGCTCACAGACCGTCAGGGTGTAGGTTTGATTCCATAGATATAAGCAAGGATATGATGACTGCTAAACAGGGATGCTCAAAGATTGTATTTGGTATGCAGGCACTCAAGACCAGATGCAATGATGGACACCTTGAGAGAAAGTGGTTTTAGCGGCTCCCTATAAATTGAATGCTGATCAATTCCTGGCCAACAGGTGAAATGCAACCGGCTGGACTGACCTCTCTGGTGCCTTTACCTCTTCCTCCAGAGCCTTGCAGCTCCGCCTTCATCTGCCAGTCCCGGTGACAGAGCGATTACATTTGTCTCATCTGGACATGCACTCAACACAACAGCGGACCTGGCACTTCAGCCTTGGTATGGATGCGTCCAGACAAGGGCTGCATCTTCTAGTGTGACCCCACAGCATCTCCAGAACAGGCTTGCTAACTTCTTCCAGATCAATTCCCCACCATGGGACTGCAGCCAGGAGAGGGGTTTGAGATCAGCATCAGAACCTGAAGAGTGAAGTGAGGCCAAAAAAACCCAACCCCTATCTTGACTTGCAAGAAGCAATTCTGCTCTGCAGCAGCTGAGCCCCAAGCCTTTAAGAGCACAAGCTTCTCTGTAGTGATACCCAAGTCCCTGCAGTGTGTCTTGTGTTTTGCAATGCCCTCAGTGTCTTCATCCAGAGTGCAGCCCTTGTTTGAGATGGAAAATACAGCCCACAGAAGTAATGCTGAAGATGTGTGGGTTTTGGTTTCTTTTTTCCCCAAAATCCACCCCCTTCTATGAGCCACCACTATCCTCTTGGCTGCTCTGGTGCAGGCATGTTGGTGAAAGAAAATGCTGCTCCCATGTTTCATCCCTCCCATGGGAATTTCACCCCTCCTCCTCTTGGGAGACATCATCCAGCCTCTTTGGAGCACAAGCTGGGGAAGGCACAGGGAGGAACAGGGGAGGGAGAGGAGGAGCTGGAGATGTTTGCTAGCAAATAAAGGACTGTGTGCTTAAACACTCTTCCTCTGCCTATCCCCACCCAGCAGCGTTTGCTCAGCAAACACTGCTAATTCACCAGCTTTCCAACGTTTGATTCAGTCTGCAAAAGCAAACCTTGTATCCCGCATCCCCAGTGGCCGCCTCTCCCCGCCTCCCCTTCCCCCCAAGACGTGCTGCTCCGTACCAGTCTTCTGTTCTTCCCTTCCACTGACCCAAAATCTGGGAGGTGGTTAAAATCAGGCTGCAGTGCACATGGTGAGCAGGTGATGCAACAGCCTCCCATGCAGCAAAGCTCTCCTGCCGTGCTGCTGCTAGTCCTCATAAACACATGGGAAAACACAAACCTGGACAGTGTTTTCCTGGGATGCCACCTATGCCCAGGTAACAGGCTGAAGCCAGCTGATAAGGGGTGAACACAACCCTCACAGGCTTCACGCAGGTTTCGTCATGAGAAGGGTCACAAGCCAGGTTATGTGGAGGTGGAAGAGGGAAAGCTGGTGTGGGACAGAGCTGGTGATGGTTGTTGTTCCCTTTGGAGAAAGGCAAGAGGTTTTGCAGAGGGGCTGGGGGGACTGCAGCCCTGATTGCAGAAGGGGGTCAGCAGCTCTTTTGCTTTTGAATGGTTATTTGTAACCAGTAGCCCTCCTAAGGACAGGGCTTAGACCCTGAGTCTTCTCTGGCTGCACCAGTGGGAAACGGTTTTTTTACTTGATTTGAAGGTGCCCAGTAAAGGAGTTGCTGTTTTAAGTTATCAAACTACCAGACACAAGAAAACAACATGAAACCACCATGTTCACCCAGACATTGTCTTATATAGGAGAGTCATCAGCTACTATGGTATACTATAGTACAGAGGTACTAACACGATACAATAGTATGGTTGTGGAGAGATCAATACATCTCACAGGGAACACTCAGATGCCAAAGTGCTTCGACAACTCCAAAATGTTGAGTTTGAGTCAGTATATAACATACTTTTCATTTTGGAATAGCAGTGAGAATATTCTGCTGAAATTGTCATTAATTTCTGCTTGCGGCTTGGCCAGGAATTTGGAAAGACTTTCCTTTTGGAACCTTGTTTTATTGGTCATGCTGACCTGCAGCACTGAAGTAAGGAGATACCAGGACTGCCTGGCTCCAGGTGTGCTTGGACAAGAGACTTGAAGAACCATGGTGGTCTTGCCACATGGCTCACACCCAGGTGCTGTGTCTTCACTGTGTTTCTCCTGATCACACTTGAAGCCAGTGTTGTAAAACAGCGCACAGACCCTTTCCTTCTCCTGCTCAGCCTCTGATCTAACTTAGTATGGGGAAACACCGATTCAGAGCCGGGACCAAACCCAGGGGAGACTTGGCTTGCTTGGTTTGGGTTTGCTTTGCATTGTGACTTTTGTCGTAGCTGTTGGGAGAGTTGCAGTTCTTGGCCACGCTCTGCTGGCCTTCGTCCTGGCAGGACCTCACGCTATGGGCATCCAGACATCCATCACCCCATACCTCAGTCACAAGCGTGCGGGTGCTAACAGCCACAGCAGGTCCCTGCTGCGCTCCTGGAAAAGGAGACTGGCTTGGGAATGCAGTCTTCTCCGCTTGCCTATCTGCATGGGAAGCATACTCCTGTTACTTAAAACCAGCCCCGGAGCTCAGGCTGTGACATATGCTCCCTTCTCGCCTCCTCTCCCGCCCGCCTTTCATCATAGGTCCTCGCAGGAGGCCCATTAAACACTTAGCTGACCTTGGACCTCTGCCCGCGACAGCTGCCCGTGAGCGTGGGCAGGAGCGTGCTTCCACCGCGCTGTGCCCGCCAGAGCTGTCACCGGTGATTTACCACGCTGCGGCCGTGATGCTGAGTGCAGGGAGCCGGCACCGCTTGGATGGGGAGGGAGGGAGAGAGAGCTGAGGTGGCACGGCGATGCCACGGGGCAGCGGCAGGCTGCTCTGCGTATCTGCTGGCCAAGCTGCCCCTCTTAATGCCCCTCCGGGTTCAACCCTGGGTCTTAATTTTCCAGCTGACTACACTCGTTTCTAGTGGGAGTGAGAGGGGAGATGCAGATTAAAACAGTCACAGCCTCTGGCACTATGTCTGTGGCTGAAGGATGGCTAACAACCGGGGTGGGCAATTTTTCCCCTCCTCGTGCTGTCCTGATGGGACCAACCCTACCATGGAAGCACTTCTTCTGGTGAAGGGGTGTCATGTCCCAGCTGCAGGCTTTTGAATGAAGTGTGTGGGCGCAGCTGGGCTGGTTTTGCTTCAGGAATCAGAGCGGTGCCCCTCGGACCATCCCATACATGCTGCTGTCCAGGATAGCATCCTTTGGGTATGGCATTAAGCCCTTGCCATTTTAGTTTTTCATTTTACACCCTGAATCTGCACCATCACCCCATCATATCCTGCTCAGCTTTTCAGATTATGTGGCCTTATCTCTAAAACCCAAATTTTCCATGACAACTTATACAAGATCTTCTGTGGCTTAGCAGAGCCTGATGACCCCCTCCCAAGCCGCTCCTGCCCCATCTCTGGGGTCCTCTCTGCTACTGGACCAGAAAGCCCCAGACCAGGTCCTGTCCCCAAGCTATCTCTGGTGTTACTCAGGGCTGTCCCAGGATGTCCTTTTTATCTTGAGTTTGCAATGTGAAACCCTGAGGTTTAGGCTATTCCTTGGGAGGAGAAGCAAGCAAGAGCTGCCTCTGTCAGACTGTTTGCAGGCAGCTGTAAGAGAAGAAGCCATATGAAAGAAGGTAAGAGTGGAAAGTCCTGTAAGGTACTTCAGCTGCACCACCAGCAGAACAAGGCAATGGCAAGCTGCAGAGCCGCATCCCTGTTTTCTCCCAGCTATATTTGGGGAGAGCCTTAGGGAAAAAGGGTATTAAAGCATTTGTAGCTGTACCACCCTGTTCTTCACATCCCCAGGGTCAGAAAGAGAAGTTCTGCCTTCAACACCCATGCTTCTCAGGTCATATTTGGTAGTAATAAGGTTTTTCTGGGAGCCTGGTACAATATAGTGAGCTACCAAAAGGAGGAGACATTGCTGCTCTGTGTCCCAAGGGAAATTAATATGTATGTGGGAAAGGATGGAAAATGTGAATCTCTCTGCCAGGTGCAGGGTGGCTGCTCAGGGAACCTCTTCAAGAGGTGGGAACATTTTCCCTACAGACAAGCTGTAGGCACCTGTTAAATTACAGCAGCCTCCCCACAGTGAACCTATTTTCCTACCCTGTAACAGTGAGCAAATGCTCATCTGAAGCTTGGGTATCCTCTGTAACAAGCTTGCACCTTTTTACTCAACCCAGCATGTAGAAATGCCCCAGGGAGATTTCTGTGATGTTGTCCCCACCCTGAGGGGAGAAGTCCTCAGGACCCATCAGACCTCACCGTCCCCTCATGCCTGGAGGTCAGGATTGGGTGCAGGAGAGGGTGTAATTGCAGCCGTGGTGGCTGCAGTCTGGGATTTCTTTGCACCCAGAAGATGGCCAAGCTGTGATTTTTCAGAAAGAACCTTTGATTTTGAATGCATTTGAGCAACGTGAGGCAGTTCAAAGGCAGCTCGGCTGCAGCAGGCAGGCTTGCACCCCTCCTATGGTATCTCTGTTGGACACAGCAGAACTTGGGGACATGAAACTGAGGATCTAAAACTCGGCGTGCCTTTGAAAAATCTTCACTTGGAGACTTTGCTTGACATAGTGAGGAACAAAAAAGGATTTGGAGCCCTGTAGGGGCATGGAAGGAGCAAGATGTAAAGGAGAAATGCTGCTCCTGATACTGCCAGTGCTATCATGGTGCCTTGACTTTGAAATAAATGTTCCAATAGGTGCTGGGCTGAGGTCTGCTGGCTTATTTCTCTGCTCAGCCATGAAACCCCATCACATTTTGCTTTGCTTGGCTTCGAAAAGAAACCCCCTTCAAGGCTTTGGAGTTTTGTCTTCATTCCTACTGACCAATTTCTTGTTGTGGAAAGCTCTTCAGAACCAAACCTGCTTAAGCTGTAGCTGGGAAGTGCTGGTTGGAGCAGTGGGACAGGCAGGTACGACCTGGTGTAGGAAACCTGCCGTGACTTCACCACCATCATTGCAGGGATGGAGCGCTCTGCTCTTGCTGGCTGGTGCTGGAGATCCATTGCTGAAGATGCCCGGAGCCTGGGCATCTCCTGGGGGAGGCATGGGGAGGATGGAGCCTGAGTGTGAGCAGAGAGGAGCTGGGTTGGTACTATGGTACCCACAGTCAGGAGCATCCTGGAGCAGGCTGAGATGACCTTTCTGCACTGGCCCCCACGTGTGGGTGCTGAGCATGTCCCACGTTGGTCACCTCCTGGGCCAGGAGAGAGGTCTGTGCCTCTGAAGTGCACTGCCCTGCTGGAGGAGTCCTTCATTCCCCCTCTTTGTATTATTTCCCCCCCCCCTCTTTAAATTCATCTCCCTCTGCCATCCAGGGCTGTCCCTGCTGGAAAATTACTCTCACAAAAGCTCCCTCAGCAGTAATTACCTAAATGGGGGGAAGGGAGGGGAGATCCATTTAGAATCCACTTCATTGCGGGATTAGCTAATTAATTAACGGTTTCACTGACAACTCGAAGGGGAAGAGTGTGTTAAATAGGAAGGCTTCAGAGGTTGATTTATGTGATCTGACACCCACGGTCTCTCCGCCAACTTGCCATCCTGCCTTCCCCTGGCTGTGGGGTCCCGCTCGCTGCCTCTCCGGGGATGCTGCGGGGACGGTGCCTGCCGGGGGCCGCCAGAAGGCTGGGGCACGTGTGCCTGTGTGTGGGGAGACAATGCGGAGGTGGATGGAGCACGGGGTTATTAGCTGGCAGATGAAGCTGGGCTTGGAGGGGCCTGTGGCCACCGAGCTGGCAGGGCCATCCATCTGCCTGGCTCTAGCACAAAGAGCTGGGGAGGAGGAGGATGGTCCTGCCCCACTCTCCCCCATCCCACACTCTGTTGCTGGGCGAAGGAAGTTGTGCAAAGTTGGACCTGAGCCGCCTCCGCCACCAAACTCCGCCTGTGGTGATGGCAGTGGTCCTTGGGTGGGTGGTTGGGGCTGGGATGGGGTGCAGGGTATGTGTCCCCTGACTATGCATGAAGCTGCTGTCCCCAACCAGTTCCTCTACCACAGGTCTCTCAGCCCCACAGTGCCTCCCTTCCCTGCCTGTCACTCGATGTGGTCCCTTGGTTCAGTGCCTGCAGACCTGGAAGGACCTTGGGAAGCATCCTGGGTACCAAACCTGATTGCATATCCCCAAACCTGCTCCTCACAGAGCTGGCACTGGTGCTGGCTCCACCCCAGTCTCCCTCTGGGGACTGATCCTCATCACCTGGCAGCTGGGGAAGGCCCCAAACTGCACCAGGGATGGGGTTGGCCAGGGTGGCCGTGCAGAAGAGAGGACCAGCATGGCTCCATTCACATGTGGCCATGCCCAGCTCAATGGGGACGGGGAGCCTGGGGGATACAGGCTGCCCAGGAGAAAGCTGGCAGTGCTGCCTGGCCCAGAATAACCCATGCCACAGCTGGAATGAGTTTGTTGGGTCTCAGATGGGAGTAGCTGCACTGAGCTGGAGCACGCTCCCAGCAGCAGGATGGTGACCTCAACTCCCCCCCCTCAAGCATCCCTTGCTTTGACTGTGCTATGCCCATCTTCCTCTCTGTTTTTTTGTGGAACTGGGGGTTCTTGGAGCAGGTGGGGGTTCAGGGCTTGCTCTGCCCACCCCCTCAAATGCAGCCCCTGCTGCCTTGTGCCTCTCACCCACACTGGCATCTTGGGGGACAACCAGCTGTGTGTTTGGATGGGAAAAAATAAAACTTGAGAGTTTCCAGCTGGATTTGTTAATTTGAGCCAAAGGTTAAAACGTGCATTGAAAAAACATGCTTTTTCAGGTTAATTTGCATTTGTTTGTTTGTTTGCGTTCTGCAAAGACTGTAATTCCCCTTGGAGGGAACAAAACTGCTGAGTTTCACACCTTTGCTGGAGGTGAAAATTTCTCTCCTTGGTAGCAAACCCACAGATTGGTTTGGGGAGAGATAGGAGGGCGAGAGCAGTGGGGATGGGTTTCCATGCACTTTCATCTGCTTCTGCAAGGATGAAGGGGAAATACTGATTAACAGTTGCACCGGAGCTGCCCATCCTTCCTGCAAAACTGGAGGGGACCAGAGGGATGTGGTAGGGGACAAGGTGGGACATCCAGAGCGATGGCCGTGGGATGGGGATGGAGAGCCCATGTGGACGGGTACCTGGGCTTATCCTGACCTCTCTGCCCCGCTGTGGTGCAGGGCTGGAGGGATGCTCCTGCCCACACCCTGCCAGCACCCGGTCCCAACCCCCTCCCAGCGCTGCCCAAAACCTCTCGCCGTTGACTTTGATGATTGTTTCAGCCACTTGAACGCCGGAGGCAGGGAGCGGGTTAAATCTAAATAAATGTTAAATGCCAAATAAATAAATAAAGGCAGTTCTGGGGTGGGGTGCGCCCGTGTCTGGCAGGCCTGAGCTCCCCCCATGTCACCCCCCAGCAGTTTGATTGCTTTTTTTGATGGCTTCTAAATAGAGGCGCCCGATCGCATCTGGGAGGAAAATGAAACAGATTTCATTTTTCACACGCGGCACAATGGCCACGCTGACAAAAGAGGAAGGCGGCCCATTGTCCCACTCTGCATCTTCACATCCTACCTCTGTCCCCCGAATTAACCCCTTTCACCTCCGCCTTTGTGGCGACGCCACTTCGGAGCCGCCAAACAAAGGCAGCAGAAAGCCCTCGNACTTGGTGTCCCTCATCTCACTCCTGGGGCCGGCGGTGGCTGTCCCTGTCCCCTTCCCATCAGTCACTCTCCAGGCAGGACCTTCTCCATCAGGTCCTACCTGCATCCCT
>VYZV01007787.1:204653-265891 GCA_013401275.1 Pandion haliaetus | reverse complement strand
CCCTGACCCCCCCCCCCCCCCCCCCCCCAGTATTCCCAAAACAACCAATCAGCCAGTTTGGGTGTTTTCTAATCAAAGCCTTAAATTTTGCTGCAATACCTGGAAAGACAAGGCCACGGCACAGTGCTCGAGATGGTGCTGCCATGTTTGCTGACCTGCAGCCGGCTGAGCGCCTTAACCAAACCAACATTTCTGGTTTCTTTCCAACCCAGGCTGGTTTTTTAGCTACAAAAACCTCTAAGATTCCTCCCTGGGTATGGATGGATTGCCCATATTACTACTTCTAAGTTTGGTGGGTGTGCAGGGGTGTCCAGGAATCACCACATCTCCAGTGAGATTTTTTTTTTTTTTTTCTTTTCCCCATTACACACTACCCTGGTCCCCTTATAATGAATCAAAGGAAGGGCTCTTTCATACCCAAATAACCCCAAAAGCTCGCCTGCCACTGCAGATGTGTGTGGGAGACCTGGCACTGGAGCAAACCCCACTGTTCTCCACCCCCAGTCCCCGCAAAGGAGTCTCCCTGCCTTTGCAGCGCAGGGCAGACCCTGCAGGAAGGCTGAGCCCCATGGGGCTGTGGGGTGCCCGGGGCCTCGCTGGCTTTTGGGGGTCCTCCCAAACCCTCCTGAGCTGGGCTGCCTGCACGGCCAAAATCAGCAGCAGGGACGGAACCTTGGCAGGAAAGATGCTGCTTGGCTCTCACCTGGCTGGTCTCCAGCCCCTGCAGCCCACTTGCCAGCCTTGTCGCCCCCAGCCCTCCTCGCCTGCCTGCCGAGGGCAGCGTCCTCGCTGCAAGCCGGCAGCCTGTGCAAGCCTGCATCGCACCCTGCCTCCCTCCCCGCATCCTTCCCCTTGCAAACCTGCATCTCTCCCTGCATTCTTACCCCCATCACTCCCCATGCAAGCCTGTATCCCACTTGGTATCCTTCCCCACGTCCCTCCCCTTGCAAACCTGCACCCCTCCTCTCATCTCTCCTTGCATGCCTCCCATGCGAGCCTGAACACCCCCTCCCCAGGCACCCCCCCGCTCCACCATTTTGCATCCTCCTAAATCGCAGCTTGATCCAGACGAACACCCCCTCCCCACTCCCTGCCACCCCACCCCACCATCCCCATCCCGCTCGGTTGAGCCTGTGACCCTGTGACCATCACCGAGGCGTCGCACCAGCGATGCTCGGGGCTGCGCCGAGGAAGCACCTCCTCCACCCCTGCGCTCGGGCACTAAATGGAAGCGGCAGATCGATCCCGAGTGTGCCAAACTGACACGGAGGCTCATTAGGGGTTAGTTTTCATCCTCCTGCTCCCTGGCAGCCTTCACATTATCCCATAAAATTTATTTACTATTTCATGAATACATAAGCAGCAGGCAAACGCCGGCTTTTTATATATTTACACTGTATATATTTCACGGGAGAGTTATGTATGTCTCTGAGGCAGAGTGGAGGGAGCGAGAGGGGAGCAGGAGCAGAAGGAGAAAGCAGCTGCGAGGGAAGGAGGAAAGGAAGCCGTGGGGGAAGGACGGGGATGGAGCACGCTCAGCCACTGCCGGCATGGAGCGGGAGAGGTGGCACAAGGCAGGGAGCAGCTTGGAGCATCCTTTGCCCCAGCCCATCTACCCATCTGGAAGCCCCCCTGCAGCAGGGGAACCCCAGGATTTGGGAATGGCTGCAGGAATTGGGGTGCAGGGTCTGGACTGGGGGGGGGGGTGGTGGTGTGGAGGACAGGGACCATGGGGATTTGGGGAGCGTGAGCCAAGAACGTGGCAAGGACTGTGTGCTGGGGTCGTGTGGCTGCAGGGCACCTTTGGGGACACCCCCCCGGCACCAGCCAGGTGAGGCCAGACCACCCATTAGCCCCAAAACCCCATTTACCCCAGCAATGGAGCACGACTGGCATTTGCACCTGCTGTGCGACAGGGCTGGAGCATCACCCTACAGCCGTTCCCAAAGCAACCCCGAGACCACGGTGAGGTGCTCACGCCTGCACTGGGATCCATCACACAAAAGCCCCGCAGCTGCCCGAGAGCCTGGTGGGCAGCTGCCACCCCAGGCACGGTCCCCTTGCCCGCTGGCACCAGGGACAGGCAGAGCTTCTGCCCCATGGCCCAAGCTGCGGTGAGGCAGCACTCAATTGATGGGCTGGAGTTTACTTCAATACCTGGCTCCCATCTACCGCTCTCTCCTTTGTGAAACATGACCTAAACACACTCCATATTCAGGAATCAGTTAATTTTGAGTGTATTAAAGTCTCATGGCTGTGAAGTCAATCATGGTTTTCATTTTGGGGCAAGGGGAAAAAGAGAGAAACGGCAGACAGGGGACTTAATTCATAAAGCTTTGGCTTGACAACACTATATATTTCTTTAAAATCCAGCTGTGATGTTTCTATTAACCCCACAAATTACAAGAGGATTGATTGCAATCTCATTTGTTTTTCCCTCGTTTGCTCTGCATTCAGCCTGGCCAGAGGAGGAAGACCCGTCACCCTCCCCACGTGGTTCGGGGTAGGTTGGCCCCGTGGTGCTCAGCTGTTGGGATGCTCAGGTTGCCAGCACCACAGAAAAACAGTTCAGAGAGGGGGAAATAACTTTTTTTTTTTTTCCCTGAAGTTGGTCAATTTAGCTTCTGAGGAATAAACTTGGAGGAGCCCGGCTGCGTTAATTGCTATTTCTAAGCCAGCTGTAATGCAGGGGTATGGATTTATATGGTGCAGAGAAAGCTCAGGGCCACAGCAGTGTGTGTGTCGGCACCCACCACACCTCAGGAATAGTTTCAAGCTGCAGACCCCATCCCATCTCCCCTGAAGTACACATGATCACCCCTACAGACCAGCCAGGGGCTGCATTTCAGGGTCACCCTGTGCTCCCAGGACCAGTACAGATCTTGTCCCAGTTCCTATCCCCCACAGGACCAGGAGACCACAGCCTCCTGCAGAAGGCAGAAGCACAACCCGGCCACCTCCATCCCAGCAGGATGGGATGCAGGGGATTTAAAGCCAAAGCAAGGAAAGCACTAGGAGCACAACGCAATAGGTGGGATCTGCGCAACCCCCTTCCTGGTGGCTCAGAATTCAGTTTGATTCCCCCTTCTGCATGAGCAGAAGAGCCAGGTCCTCCATCTGCGGGAGTAGTGGCCATCCGTCCCCAGCACTGCTCCCCCAGCAGCAGGGATGGCTTAGCTTAGCCTCCAGTTTCATTTGGTGACGATATCAAAGGATCTTCTCCCTTCAGGCACCTGCTTGCCACCCCCAAAGGTATGGCAGGACCACATTTTAAGGCCTCTCCACATTCACCAAATTCGGTTGAAGTTCGGTCAACAGGCTTAGAAGGGGACATGCCCTGTCCCTGGGAACCCGGCTAGAGAAGAGCAGAGATCCCCATTTCCAGAGTGAATGCAATGGGGAAAAAAAAAAAAAAAAAAAAAGAAAAAGAAAAAAGCCTGATGGTGTTCATTTTAACTGTTCAACCACTTGTAGCCTGATGCCATTAGAGAAAATAAATAGACAAGAGCCACTCGAATGGTATGTGCAGAGAGGAGACGGGAACAGAGACAAAACAAGTGCTGGAAGACAGAAGGAGGCACTATGGCTTTGAAGAAAAGCAAAGAGCTGGAGCAATGCTGCTGCTGCCTCAGCTGCCTGCCATCCCCAAGCCCCCCGCTCCTGTGGGGCTCTGCAAAGTTGGCCCCAGCCACCGTAAAACTCCCTTTAAAAGGCTGCGTGCAACAAAGCCCCTTGCTACGCTGCCTCTGCCCAACCTCCATCCACCCGTGCCCTGCGTGGATGTGTCACCATTGTCACCTTCTGGCTGCCATGGCAGGGAGGGAGGCAGAGCTCGGGGCCGGATCCTGCTGCTGCCAAAGCAGCCCTGAGCTCTTCCCACTTGCTGCAGGTGCCCTCCCCAGCTGCGGGATGGACAAAGGGAGGATGACACAGCCAGCACCGTCTCTGCAAATGCCGCTCGATACCTCCTAGAGCACGGCCATTTATACACCGTGATAGATGTGGCTATCAAGGGGGAGCGGCCACGGCTCCAGCAAGGCTCCTGTCACCCCCTCCCTTCACTGGGAAGGGGTGTAAATTTGGCAAAACAGCTTCACTAACCTTAGGTTGTTTATTATACCTTCCCCGAGCCTCTGCAACTACACCGGCAGCTGCAGCCCTGCGCCAGGCACGCTGGCCACAGCACGACCTCAAGCCCCCCGTGCATGGGGAAAACTGTGTGGGAGATGCTAAGGGCTCTTCCCTACCTGGAGGAGGGCTGGGAAGCAGGGAGCAGTAACAAAGTGTGGCTATCCAAACACACCTTGCCACAGATGGGGTTTTTTCAGAGGTCTCCTGTTCCCCTGGCACAACAGAGCAGCCAGAACCCCCCCTGTGCCTCCCCTCCAGGTCCCCATCACCTGCGACAGAGGGGCAGCAGGATCAGTGCCTGGCAGATAGCAGGGCTCCAAGTTATCTTCCTGCAGATCCTGCTTAAGAAATCATCCTTTGGTCCCACCTCTTTATGCCACTGCCAGGCGTGGAGCCTCACATACCCCAGGCCCTCAGCAAAGCACCCCGGTCTTACACCTCCTCATGCACACAGCTGTCTCAGCTGGACCCAAGAGCTCTGCTGCGGAGGCAGCAGCAACATGGAGCTATCTCCTGGTTTCCCACGGAGAAATGAAGGTATTTCTTCTCTTGAGCTGCAAGACAACTCCATAAATGGGTTTTCTTTGCAAGACACCTACTTTCTTCCTCCTCTCTGCTCTGTATCACCTTCCACCCCAGCCCACCGCATTCCTAGGTCAATCACCATTATGCTCTGATATTGCATGATGCTCTTCAAGCACCAACTAGCCCAAACCTGGGCTCCCATGCTAAATATTCAAGAGCAAGGGGGAGATGGAGCAAAAGGTACAGAGCTGGGCCAGCAAACAGCCCAGCCAGGGCTGCAGCTGTGCGAGAAGGGGAGCTGTTACAGGAGAAAAGGGGAAAAGAGAGGAATTGCCGGGAGGACACAGTGCTGCAGGGTCAGAGCAACCAGCACAAGGCGAGGCTGGGGAAAGCCCCTTCTGAGCTGAGAGGCACCAACTGGCCAAGGCTGCTGTGGGCACAGGGTGATGGAAGAAGACTGGCCCCACCTGCTCCCTGTGTCACATCATCCCTCCTCCCAGTGCTCTCTGGCAGGCATGTGCTGCTGACAGGCTGCAGAGCTATTGATGCCATTTGCCACTGCCCTGGAGGCTTTTTGGTGATGGAAGAAGCCTCCATTAATACAAGGGAAAGCAGGAAATGTCTGGAGATTAAAAAAAAAAAAAAAGTCAGAAGTGTTCAGGAGACTGATTCGACAGCTGCTGTCACTTTGCTCCTGGGGGTGCAGAAAGGGTTAACCAAAGGTTCACTTTGAGAAATGGGCATCCAATGAAAGCAAGACCCTGGGAGCAGAAGAGCTTCGGTCCAGGAGCTGGTGAGAGGAACAATGCTGCAAAGTCTCTCCGCTTGGTCCCCGACCGTCCCGGGCATCCCAGTGCCCAGCATCGCCTCCCTCCCTGCCATCAGTCATTTCTGTGCTGCCACTCACCGGAGCCACAGCTGCGAGGAAGGAAAACAAAGGGGGAAGATGGCTGTTCCTCCTGGAGACATCACAGGCAAGAAGGAGCAAACTCTTGGTGGGAAGTCGCAGGCTTTGGTGCTTTGCAAGCCCAAGCGGAGATGATCCAAGGAGACGCAGATGCTGCCAGCCACTGGCTCCAGCAGCAGCGTCGGCTCCCAGCTCTCTGCACTTTGGTCAAAGCCTTCCTGGAAGCAGAGCTGGGACCTCTCATCTCTGCAAGGGTGGTTTGCCAATTTGGGGAGCACAGAGCCACTTCCCCTGGCTGTGGTAGGACCATGTATTATAATGAAGCAAACCCTCTCCTGCAACATCGCCATCAGGCTCCAACTGTGCTTCCTCCAGCAATGCCAGCTCCCCCCTGCAAGCCAAGCCAGGGCTGCCCCTTCACTGACCCTCCAGGTCCTCTCCCTGGCACTCGTGCTGGATTAGGCCCCGCTGTGTCTAAGCTGAGAGGGTTCCCCAAGACACAAACTTCAAAAAAAAAAAAAAAAAAAAGCTGTGATGGCAGGAAAGCCATGGTGTGACGTGGTTACACCAGTGTAACAGCATCACCTCTCAGCCATCTGCGACAGTTGCCAAAGACGAGGTTTTCCCAAGGCCAGACCATCACACCCAGCAGCTCCCCTTCCCAAAGTTAAGAGGTTTGTGTTAAAACCAGGTCGCTGACCTCTCTGGTTCCCGGCATGGCTATTTTCCCCTTGGGAAAGCCCTCTCTGCAGCCAGCCCAGCCTTAGCAGATGCTTCAAACATCAGCTGAGCTGCAAATGCAGCTTTTCCCCCCCCACCGTGCCCATGCTACAGGCAAGGAAAGAGGGGAATGGCTGGCACCACAGGCAGAGGGAGGTGACAAGGGCTGCCTCTCCCCATCCTTGTCCCCAGCCCCAGGTGGCCTTCTCCATAAGGGGATGCACCAGACCTTGGTGGGTGTTTTAAATATCAAACTGAAGACCTAAAGGGAAATTAAAAAATATTCCCCGGAGTCCTGAAGTGGCTCCTGTGACACTCCTGCTAGAACAGTAATATTTGCCAAAAATAATTTGTCTTTAGTCAGACAGAACAATATATTTAGTTCTATGTCCGTTCTGTACCTATCTTTATTGCCTTGTGCCAGTTCAGCTCAGGGAGCTGCTCCTCAATGCTCTGCCAGGGACCAGCACCCTGGCAGGATGCAGGGGCTGGTGCAGGCGATACCCCAGTGAAGCATCCCCAGGGACCCCGCGCAGCAGGGACAGGGTGAGCCCTGAAAGCAAGGTGCTGCAAGAGAACAACAACAACAAAAAGAACTTTTGCATTTTATCAAGCAACTCAAAGCTTGGTGGTGGATCCATTGCTTCTAATCTAATCCGATGGATCTAAATTCACTTCTGATCTAAACCAAACCCAGTTGCTTTTTCTTCCCGGACCCATCTAAAAGTAACCATTTCTGCAAGGGGAGTTCCCAAGGAGAGCTGGTGGCTTGCAAGGCCAGCACTAGGGACCAGAAAGCACACCTTCCCTGGAGGCTTTCTTCATGATTTCCCACAGGTAGATTGCTGCATTTTGGGCAATAGCTCACTTGGGGAAAAATGCAACTGAGAGCTTTATTTAGCTACCAAAGCCACTTCTGACACATCAGCACGTGGACCTGCTCCACTCCAGGATGCCCTACAGCAGGGAGGGGGGCTGCAAACTCTGGAGAGATTATATGGGAGAGCTGGTGAAGAGAGACCCACCTTCCCCCACTGAGGGGTTTCATGTCCTGTGGGGAGAATGAGAAGGCTCTCTCCAGGGAGCCCCAGGCCTACAGACCTGCACGAGCTCCCAGCCATCACGTCCTCACCATCAGGCAGGCTGAGGGACAGGCAGAGCCCTGGGCATGCTGTTTGTGATGTGCCACCACAGCCCAAGATGAGGCCTCCGAGGGAAACGGGGCAGGAGCTAGGCTAGAAACCTTGCATTTCAAGTATTTTCATGAAGGAGCCTGAAAGCTGCAGGAGGAGCTGCCTAAAGCAGCCTGGAGATGCTCCACCAGGGCAGAGCATAACATGAGACCGTGTGCATATCGGTGACTCTCCCACACTCCCACCCAGCAGATTTCACAGCCCTCTGCATGGGATGGAGAGCAGGAGATGTGCATGAAAACAGGGAGACACCATGGCTTGCATCCCTAGGCTGAGGGCACGGCCCTGCTCCAGCAAACCACCCCACGGTTTGGTCACACAAGGCAGGAGGACTTTCAGGAGATGGAGGATGAAGAAGAGCATCCCTGACCCATGCTGGCCACTGCATCCACTGTGGGATCTCTGGCAACAGGGCAGGAGCCTGCCTGTCCCCCAGCACAGGGCTGAGGCTCATCCTCCTACCCAGCCTGGCTCCAGGGGAAAGGCAAAGCAAAATGCCTCCTGTGTTATTTGGGGAGGGCTGGGGGGGGGGGCAAAGGAACCTGCATCAGCACTAACAAAAGGGGCAGGAGAAATCACCATAATGAGGAGTTCTGTGGCAGGACTGAAATACCAGGATTAACTGAGTCCCATTCAGCCACAGGACAAGCTGCCTGTGATGAACCCTTACTCACTGCTCAGCCAAGTGGTTTGATTTGGAGGGAGGGGAGAGGGGGCTTGTTTCCAAACACTGTTGAGGGGAATCTCAAGATTTAAGTGTCAGGCTGTTTCCCCCAGGGAGGATTGATGGGTGACTCTTGCCCCAGCACAGAGGATGGGGCAAGCACATTGGCAGCCAGCTCAGCACGAGCGGGGCAGACCTGCCTAGGACACAGTCAGTGTCAGAGGACTTCAGGGTCCATTTAGGACTGCCATGCCACCTGAGCACTAACAGCTCAGGACACAGGTGAGAGGCAGCAGGGTAAGCCATAGCAGTGACAAGAGTGACTTCTTCCAAAAGTGGGGAGGTGGCCTGGGGACTGCAGCCATAGGAGAGCATCGAGAGGGGCCTTGCAATGAACCTGCAGTGGTTTGAGTTGTCTCTGCACCCTTCACCAAGCTGCAAGTGCTGAGAAGGGTCATCTCTGCTCCTGGGTCCCTCATGCCTGGTTCCCCTCCTGGTGAGGAAGCACCCACTTTGCCTAACCAGCACTGGGTGGCACACAGCCAACCATGGCAGGGAAACAGGGATGCACGAGGCATTTATGCGCCTACAGAGCACCAGGCTAGTCCCCAGCAGGAGAGGAAGGGCCTGAGCATCCTTCTCCCCCTTGCCACCATGGACCCAAACCCTTGGCAGGTTACCCTGCCTGTCCTGATGCTCCTGCCCTGGACAGAGGCCCTGACTGCAAAGCAAGCCTCAGGATCCCCATTTTGCAGCCAGTCCTTATTAAAACACCCCACCACACATCCCCAGGCCCCCAAGCCTCCCAGGGCTGGACATCAGCAAAGCCACTTCCAGAGCCCTGTACATCTCCACCTGGGTGATGCAAGAGGACAGCAGCCTGCCAGGGACCCACTGCCAGTCAGAGCAACCTTATTGCAAACCCAACCAATCCAAACCTAATTTAAAAAGCAACACGTTTATCCAAACTCCATCCTCAGCATGCTCAAATCAGCCAGCCAAAGCCAGCAAAACCCCAGCAAGCGAAGGGCAGGCGCTGGGCTCCTGCACACCGCAACGTCAACTTTTCTGCTGACCACCTCCACCATTGGGTTTGGAGACCTGCAGCAGCTCTAACCCAGCGCGCACAGGGTGACACAGGCACGCAGAGCTGCAGGACACCTTCTCATGCAGCACGGCAGGCGCAGACCTGCTGACGACAAGCCCATTCCTGTAACAGGTTTGCACTTTCAATGTGTGCCAATTAAAGGGGTCTCACCGCCAGCACCGCAGCTGGGGCCCAGAGCTGGCCCCACACCGCATCTTCTGCCCGCACACCTCCCAGCACCACACGTCACCTGCTTGCAAAGCCAAACCAGCCCCCCTCCCCAAGCAGGGGGTGCACAAATCCCAGACGATGGGCTGGAGGAAGAAAATCCAGCCCCAACAGCCCCTTGCTGCCAGCCCTCTGGACCCCTGCCAGAGCCTCGGCAGGCACCCAGGTGGTTCCGCTGCCGCCCCCCCAGGCTTCCTCCCAGAAGATATGCTCCAAAGCTGAGCAAAGCACCTATTAATTAAAACAATGCTCCAACCCAGCAAGGAACAGCACTGCTCTGGCCCTTGGGTACTCAGGGAAGCAAGCAGGGATCTTGGCCAGGGAGTCTCTAGCTTCCAAACCCCATTTGATTTGTGGAAGCAGAGCTATGAAAGGGGGGAGGACCGGGTTTCTTGTGGTTCTGGTCCGACCCACCCGAACCCACCCAGCTATGCTGGCTCTGGAGCTGCACGCAAGCACAGGACCAGTGAGTTTGCTGCTGGCAAAGCTCTCAGCTTGCTCATGTGGTTTGGGGAACAGCCCAAACACCACACTGCCCAGATGAGAGCTGTGCTGCTCGTTTAAGGAACACCTCAATACCACCCTGACTATAGCATTTGCCAGACAAGCCAGCAAACCCAACAACTCAGTGCAATGCCACAGACTTTGCTGGACACACCACACATGTTAATCAGTGATTTTATAATCATGGTGAGGCCCGCCAAAAACACCTAAAGGCATCAAGGAGCATCTTCCAGCCACCAAGCCGAGCCCTGCACATCCCTCACCCCAGCTAACACCACCAAGAAACCTGCAGATCTGAAACCTGATTCACTCCACACCATTTCTCTCCCTACCCAGTTCATCCTGCAGACATTCAGAGAGCCCATCTGAGATGAAAGACCACCAGAAGAGGAAAGCCTACACCAAGGCTCAGAGCTTGCATGCAAGACCCATGATCCCCTTGGCTGAATTCTTCGCCCAATCCAATGGGCAGCTGTAGTTCAATTTACAGGGTGATCACAACCAAGAAACAAAACTTAGAGCTAGAATATTCATGACTAAGCCGCACGCTTAAAGCGGTCAGGAAAGGTTTGTTGAATACATTCAAATAATTAATACATATGAGAACATTGCAATTCCCTCTTTGCTGGTCCACAAACAGAAAGAAGCTAAATTCATTAGACTAATATTTGTTGAGACTTATTAGTTTAGCTCTAATTTCATGATCAGATGGCATTTTCAGCAAGTTGAAAAGCAAGCTCTAAAGATTCATTGAACCTAAACCATGCCATTAAAGAGCAAGCAATTTAAAAATTTTCCAAGAAGAACGTCTGTGCCCAGTTGCTGCTTTGCTTTTAACACCGTTCTCCCACCGACTGGGAAGTCAGCCACTTTTCTTCCTCACCCGATCTCAGGCCAGGGCTCAGGCTTGTTAATATTAAGTGAACCAAATGGCTTCTCCAGCTGACTCTACTGCAGGATGCTTGGTGGACGGAGTCAATACTGGATCGCTCCCTGAGGAGAGCTGGTGAAGCACCTTGGCCAGGCTCAGGGTAATGGAGCTCCCATGCTCAGCTGATGGAGCTTTTCCCAGCCTCTGTCACTCTACAACAGTTGAACTAGCAGCTGTCATTCAAAAGTCTCCACCCAATGCAACCAAGCCATCTCCTGTGGGTAGATAACAAGAGCAAGGCAGTGCAGTAGCCTTCTCCAAGGAGTCAGCCTCCCTGCAAGGGGGTTGCCTCCTGGCTTTGATGGTGGCCATCTCCACACACCACTCATGAGACCTCAGAAGAAGGTCCAGATGCTTTTAAGTCATCCTCTAACTGAATTGGATGAGCAAGACTGGACTAATCTGAGTGGTATCCTCAGCAGTCAAGAACCAGAGTAAACCACACCACCTTTGCACCAGGAGGTTGCAGCAAAGCAAAGACCTTGCACCCAAGTTGAGACTTTCCTGCATTTCATTACCACCACCTGGAGACCTCATTCAATAAACCCAGTAACTGCAGTTTTGGCATGACAGGAACATAAACCATGGCTGCCGACCCCATCTCAATCTCTGTTGCTCCATGCGCGAAGTCCTCCAAGCCCCTGGAGCCAGGAAAAGTATTTCATCACAAGGAAGACTTTGTAGAGCAAAGAGGACTTCACTGCATACATAAAGGAGCTGGAAAGAGCAAGAAATGCCCACTGTACAGTTGTTCAGCAAGATTCCTGCCCCAAAGAGCTCCTCTAAAGAGGGCTGGATGCTGGAGAGCTTACCTGGGCCATGGTCTGCAGGTGGTGGGGAGAACCTGGGCCCATCTCTCCTGGGAAGGGCACTCCACTTGGAGGTAATAACATGCTTCATTCCGTGCTCCTTAAGGAAACTTTTAGTGAGGCAGAATTGATTCTGAAGTGTTATTATCTTAATTAGAGCACTGGAAAAGCCAAGGGCCAGGTTCTCAGCTGGTGGAAGCCATGGGAGAATCTTGGTGGCTTTGCACCAGCTGGGGAAAAAAAAAAAAAAACAAAAACCAACCCAAAACTCAGATGATGCTGTCGAGATGCCAGCTACCTTCCCAGGGCTCAGATGCAGCATCTTCCTCCCCCACCGTGTTTGCTTTGGCCTCCAGCTCCCTCTTCTCCTGGCTGGAAAGGTCAGCACCCCCCCAACAGAGGGGAGGGCAGGAGTAATCACCCCCCCGGGCGACCCTTCACCCCGGTCCCCGCACTGCCCGGGGCTGACGTGCGCCCAGCCAGCTGCTGGGTGGCTGACCCCCGCGGGTCCCCGCGCTGACAAAAGGCCTATCTTCTCTCCGCCTAAATGATTTAAATTCTAATCAAACATCATTTATAGCACATCTCGGAGCCGTCTCCGGGGAGCTGGTCCCACGTGAGCCGTTGCCAGGGCAACCGGGGGGTCTCATTTCAGAAATGTCAGATTGCATTATTGTCTTCACACTTCTCTGATAACCCGGTGTCTCTCCCTCTCCTGCCACCCCCCCCTTCACCGCCCCGCTCCCCAGAGGAAGTCGCCGGCTCCGTTTCATTCCTTGCCCTGCCAGCACCACCCTCCCAAGGCAGGGTCCCCTCTGGGCTTCGCTGCCTGGTCGGTGTCGTGTTATTTTTGATGGAGAGGAAAAGAAGGGCTTGGTTTGTGTTGACTGTGCTGGGGTGGAAGGGGAGATGTTCCCATCGTCCCACCCACACTGCATCCCTTACCTTGGCACGGTGGTACCCGGCATGCCAGGGTGCCATGGGGCTGTACTGGGCTACTTGCTGCCTTCCAAAAAAATAAGGGAACAAGGGTGGACAGAGTTCAGAGCAAGCTTTTGTGCCTTCCTAGGTAAGCCCCACTCTCCTATAGCCTTCACAGTGGACCTTCCCTCCAGAGGGCATCTCCCAGCACGTCCTGCAGGATCCTGCACTGCTGGAGGACACCACACCTTCTCCTGCCAGGGCTTCAGAACCTGCCCCGTGGCAGGGGTAAGTACTGGGGCCCATCCAGGTAAGGGGTCCATGGACACCTCCTGGAGCACAGCTGCTCCGCTGCTCCACGGTGTTCTCCTCGGAAAGGCTTACTTACCTCGATGGTGGCAGCTCAAAGCCATTGCCCTGTGCTGTGAGAGCCGCCTGTGGGTCTGCTGGAGGAAAACAAGCAGCACATGGAGGAAGAGCACCTTTGCACAGAGAAACTTCAGGCCTAAGATACCTTCTAGCCCCACCCCCAGTTAGGCTGGCCCATGAGTGGAACTCCTGAGCCAGCTCCAGATCCACAGCTACATGATGAGCCTGGCCAAGTTCTCCAAACCAGCCCTGCTTCCAGCAAAGCTACAGAGCAGAGGTCAACTCTCTTGCTTCACTACTGCCTTGTAAAATGACATACAAGAGCCACGTGATAATGATCCTACCAAACTATGCAACTAAGGGAGAGCCCCCCCGGCTCCTTGCACAGTAACCAGTGGGAGCAGGTTGAAGCAGCTAGACTTCATCAGATCATCAGACAATTTTCACTAAGGTCACAACCACGTTGAGCCAAGCGCCTGTCTGACCCAGCCAGGTAAAACAACCAGCAGCAGGCCTAACTCACCAGAATAGCAGCATCGACATCTCACACAGCATGAACTAGATCATAGCCACCACCTACACACAAAGCCTTCAGCCCCATCTCGCCCCAACTCAATACCTTCTCCTCAACACGGTGGTCACTCCAATCGCTCTTGTTACTGCCATCGTGGCCAGAACATGTTGCTTCTCCTTGGAGCACCAACAACCCAGCTCAACCTCAGAAGTCATCTCTCCTCCCCTTGAGAGTAACCTATATAAGCTTCAGGTTCCCCTCATTCCCACATCTTCTGAAGGCATTGCTGACTCATTGCAGCCAGCTGTGCTGCTTTGGCCCTCCTCCAAGCTGTGTCTACCAGTAAGGTCCACCTCCACCCCCGCAGAGGTCCTTGCCTCTAGCTCCCAAAGGCCAGGCTGGTGCATTGACACCATGGATGGCTGATGAACCTTCAGTGAGGTCTTGCACAGCTCTGAGCTGTCAAAACTCGGCTGAGCCGGGTCCAGTATAGCCGTGGTTGTCACACGCCAGCAAGGATTGCCCACTGAGCTGCTGGGAATAATATCCTGGGAGAAAACAGTCCTGTTTCCACAGCCCTGGGAAGTGTTCGGCCAGGAGCCAGTGATGGTCCCGTGACCTTGGGGCAAAATCGAAGTGTTTCTTCTGCTGCAACTTAGGGGTGCTGGGGGGGGATAAGCTGTGCCTGGCGATTGGATTTCAGGCTGTTTCCTACAGAAGCTGATGTGACAGCACGTGCCGTGCCAGCCTGGCTCACACTGTCCCAACTGTCCCAGTTCCCCTGTTTTTAACCCTGTTTTCCTGCATCCTGCCAGAAGGTGACAGGGGGCAGCCCCAAAGAGCTGGGCTGGTGGCGGTGCCATCCCTGCAGTCCCCAGGTGCCGGCACGAGTCCATGTGTGCTGTCCTGCATCCCTCCATCCCTCCCTCTCTCCTTCTGCCGGGCACCTCGGCTGCCTGATAAACCCCTAATGAACCTCCCAACACTGCCTCTTCCCAAAGAATAAACCAGCCCTGGCCCAGGCGGTTAATATTTAACTGAATAAGGGCCATAAATATGGAAAATGGGACTTTTAATTAAATAAGCAGCTTTTAAAAGGGCCCTTGGGCCGAAGAGGCTTTTGTTTAAATATGATTGATTTGACATGTCCTTTCCCTCCTGCTTTCACTCGCTCTCTCCCTCTCCTGCTCGGTGCAGGGATGGGAAGCAGGCTCAGTGCAGGGACGGTGCATCGCGGTCCTGCTGCGGGACCTGCTGCCCTGCCTGCACCCAGCCATGCTGCCTGCTTCCCTGCCTGCTCCCTAAAAACCTGGCTTTGGCATCAAGATGCAGGTTTGGGAGCGTGGGAGCACCCAGTGGGTACCCAGACAGGGACAGCTCTTCAGCTCATCTGATTTTTAAGATCTAGAATGGAGCAGAAGGTTTCCCCCCCGCCAAGCTGTCCTTACCCACCCCAGCTGGTGATACACTGCCTTGCACCCCCTGGGGCAGGATCTGGCCTCTCCCATCCACACATCTATGTGAGTTTTCCCACATAAGGTACGGTGGGTCCCTCACAGAGGCCATGGAGGGGAAACTGAGGCAGGGAGCAGGGAATGACCTGCCAGGTCGGCAGCACAGCCAGGGGAAGGGACTTTGCCCAGTGCTTAGGGGCCAGATTCAACCCCCCCTCAAATTTCAGCACACACACAAACACACACTTCGGCTGCAAACGTGCAGTAAAAACAGGTGTTAATAGCTTTGCTGTTCTTTGACATTTGGGTTTTACTCGCTGTAGCAAGCGGCACTAATTGCTTCTCAGTTACCCAGGCGTTGCAGTGCAACCGGAGCAGGGGGTTTATGGAGTGCCATGGGCTGCCAGTGGGCACCAGGACATTTCCAGGCGTGGGAAGACCCTGGGGAGGTGTTGGGGCACAGACCAGCAGCGTCACCCCACACAGCAGGCAGCTGCCCTGGGCTGAACTGCTGGCAGTGACCCACTGTATCCCCCCCAGTCACCGGGAGCATCTCCAGGCCACCAGACTCAGCTCTGTAATAAACAGGAGTGGGGTGAAGTAATGGGAGGCTGAAGGTCAGATGTTATTGGGAAAAGATGGGAAGGCTGGGAGAAGGACCAAACAGGATCATTGCTAAGTCATGGTATAAACCAGAGCTGCACCCACATCTGCAGGCAAGGATGCAGTGTCCGTCCCCGGCTCAACTGGGCACAGAGAAGTTGGACAAGGCACCGAGAGCAAAAAGGATGTCCCCAAAACTCAAAGGCCTTGGGGTGAGGGACAATTACACGCTGGGAGAAGCGGCAGCCCAGGCTGGTGGCTGACTCCAACCTGGGCTAATGCCACAGCGAGGGTCGCTCCCAACTTGTTCCTTATGTGTATTTTCCACCCGTGGTTCTCCCCTATCCATCCCCTGCCGATGCCGTGGGCCTCAGGCTTCCTTTGCTCAGCACAGTGATGGCGGGTTTCAGCCAAAAGAGCACACAGTTAATTATCTCCACAAACCACTCAGGGGAAGCAGAGTATTCCCTGGGCCTGGACCTGTTGCTCTGACGGGATTTCACAAGTGAAGATGCGGAGATGGCGAAAAAAAAAGAGCACTAACTTGGAGCAGAGTAGGTTAGGCTTCACATGGCTTCTGGGTGTCCTTGGGCATGAAAATGCCCATCCACAAAGTGCTCGGAAGGATGGTGTCCTCAGTCTGGAGTCAGACCATGCTGCCGGTGGGACCTTCTCCCCCAGAAATGGCAGTGAAAATCCCACAGGTCAGTTGGTGAGATCATGAACACTCAAGGCAACCACAGCTTCTCCCTGGGTCTAAGCATCCCCAGTGGTGACACAACTCATAGATGGTGCCCGGGTCCCAAGTCTGCTCAATGCTGGGGTCACCAGAGATCTTTGGGAGCAGGCAGGACTAGCACCCATCAGCAGTGGCACAGGGAGAGCTGCTCACCCCACGGGTCCCTTCCAGGCACCCTGGTATGACTCCGGGTCCTGTGCAACACAGGAAACCCAGTGCAAAAGGATGGGCTTCTGGTTTCAGTTTGCTTGGACACAAATTGAACTTTGCACCTTAACCTCATGCTTTTAGCAGGTCAAGCTTCCTCACGGCATCTAGTCTGGGTTCCCCATCTTGTATGTCATTCCCCAGCCAATATCCCTCCTGGAGGACAGCTTTCTCCTGAGCTGCCTTCCATCTACAGTGACATACGCTAATTCTTCATGCATATAGTTAAACATCTTGTATTTTCCCCTTAAAGCACGCAAGGCACTGCCTAGATTAGTTAGTGACGAGCACACCCGCTGCACCCCTCCTGTGGCAGCAGTGCAGAACAGCTCCTCTCCTCCAAAGCATCCTCAGGCACCGCCAGCTTTGGGTGCCCTCTCTAAGACACTACAGAGTCCTAATTTTTCTCCCTCTGAAATCTGGGCATGTCTCAGCCCCGGTGCGCAGCTTTTGAAGAGTGAAACATCAGTGAATCCTGGTGTTCCCTTGAACCTTGGTGCCTAAAATCACCTCCTCCGAGCCCTTCCCCTCCGGGTGCCAGTGCTGCCTTCCTGCTGGGAGGACAAGGGACATCACTGGAAGGGGCAGCTTGGGAGATGGAGCCGCGCGACAGACCCCCTTCCTGGGCAGGGGTTTCCTAGCTCTGCCCCTCTCCTGCTAGAGCCAGCTGAGGATTTTAAGGTTTTCCTTTTAACACCTGAATAACCTGTTTGAAAAGCAGAGCCCACATCTTTCCCAGCTGGCTCCCAGTTAGAGGAGATGGGAGAAATCTATGGCCCACGTCTGAGTCAGAAAGGGCTGTTCTGGATGTCCCCAAGCCATGAAGTCCCTCAAACCCAGTCCCCTGCTGCAGCTGCCAGTGTGAAACTCAGCGCTTGGTCCTCAGCAGCACAAGGACATAGCTCCTCCAAGTCCCGCTGATCTCCGTGGATGCTGCGGATGCTAATGCCAAGGGGTCCCAAGTAATCCCACCCCAAACCACAGCTGAAACCCCAGGCCAAACCAATTGAAGCGCTCAGCCCTGTCAGAATCAGTGGCATTTTTGTGGATCCAGGCTCAAATTAAGCTCACGTGAGAAAAACAATCCGGACACACAACCCGGAGAGATGCATCACGCCGGGAGGTCTGATGCCACAAGCAGATCTGAACACAGGGGTGCTCGTGGGGACACGAGGCAAAACGCAGAGCTCGCTGTGGCAGTGCAGAGATAGAGATTTTTTTTTTTTTAAAAGGTATGTGGTTCTCAAAAACTGAAAAAAAAAGGAAAAAAAAAGGCCCTGTGTTTGCAGCCAACACGTGTAATCTGTTGCAGCCCTTGTCAGACAAAACAGTTTTGCCGTAAGACAGCGATTCCCAGAGGGGAAAGGGGCGAAGTGAAAATACTTTATCAGCTGCGTACATATGTAAAGCGGTACCCTGGTTGAAAAGCAAAGCCTCTTTCCCTTTGAAAGCTGGGAAGGGAGAGACGGGAGGCGATTGCCTGAGAGCGGGGACAGAAATGACACAGGCACAAAGCCGAACGCAACAAACCCCAGGCCTCCCTCCTAAAATATGCTTATCTCCCTATCGCACCAAAATAACTACCTAGCTCTGGCAAATACGTATTAAACAAACAAATCCAAACAAACCTGAGATGTGACTCAGTTTGGAAAACTCTTAAAATATACATGTGGTTTTTAATGTCCAGAAATTATCATTTAACTCAGACATTAAGAGCAGGTTCTGCCGGAGTCCCTGGGGTCAGCAGGCGAATTGTCCATCTCCCCAGGTTTCTGTGCCACCAGGTTGGGCGTTTTTTGAGATGAGTGGAATCACATTCCTGCCCGGATTTAAGAAGCAATCCTCGGGCAGGAGCTGCCGGCAGACAAGGCCTCTTCCTCCTGCTCCGAATTCAAGGTCTGTTTAAAAGGCTGGCAATACCGAGACCTGGACACATGGCATAAATCAGCCCTTGGGTTCACAGGACGAGTGGACTCTGCTGGCAACAAGTGTGCTGGCTGTCGAGTCTCCAGCGGAGGCTTCTCCCTCTCCATCCATCAGCAAGAGACCTGAGAAGATGGAAAAAAAAATTAAGGCCATGCAGCAGCTCCCTGCCACCACTGGCGAGACAGTGAGGGAGACTCGAGCATGCCGCTGCCGGGCTTGGGGGACACACGAAGTGCCCGGCTCCATCCTGGGCACCGTTGGCTGCTCCAGAGGGATGGAGAGCCTGGAGAGGGGACGAGATGCTGGGGCGCTTCCCATGAATACGGATGCACACAGGCAGGAGGGAGGTAAGAAACGGGATGGGGGGAGGAACCGGAGAAAAGAAAGGCTAGAAGGAGGAGAAGAGAAGAAGAGGCGGCGGGGGAAGAGGGAAGGAGCACGCGCATGTGCCCATCTGGGCGATGCATCACATTGAAATTGTCCCGCATTAAAAATTCACCAGCCAGTGAATTTTCAAGGGATTTGTAGTAATTAGATGACAAAATGCTGGCAAATCTCAGGCTTGCCAAAGATGTTACTCAGGGGTCAAAGACTCGACACTTTTGGCTGGGTAATTTGTAAGTGTCAATCACACTCAGCCATCAGAGAGAAAGGAGAGATCTAACAGCTGAATCCTAACGAAGTCCAAGGCTCCTGCCGTCGCCCTGCCTGCCATCGCCCCCACCAGCCCCCTCCCGCCTCATGCAGCCGCACTCGCTGCTGGGTGCACGGGGCTCCAGGCGCACCAGCTGAAACACAGAGGGGGGTGGGTTTTGGTTTTTTTTTTAAATTAAAAAAAAAAACCCCACAACTTCCCAGTTTTCATTTTTCAGCCCTAATTTCAGGTGGGAGGAGTGTCTGCTCTAGTTTGCAGCTGCCCGGGGGCAATGTGCCTGTCCCATTTATCCTGCTGGGGAGGGTGGGATGGCGAGCTGCGACTCACCAGGGCGAGCCCTCCGCAGCCCTGCATCACTTCTTCTGACATGTGCTTAAAATTGCTCCTGGGACGGTCTGTGTTCCTGTTCCCCGGGGTTTGCTTAGTCCAGGCTGACACACTGGGCTGGGTTCGGCTGAAAATGAAATTAAAACAGCTCCTGCCTGCAATCTGCCTGTTTCTGCCTCCCCATCAGGTGTTACGGAGCCTTTGGAGCCACCGGCACCACCGGCATGGGTTGTCTCTGCCCGCCTCAGCTCTGTCGAAATAACCTGGGTTAATTCAGACACTGGTGGGATGGTCCCAGCCCCAGGCGGTAGCAGCGGCAGCTGAGGGGGTGGCCGTGCAAGCAGAGTGGCTGGAGGGGGGTTCCTGCTTCGGGCTAAGCTGGTGGTGGCAGCTTATGCCGCACACCCACCTGGAGCCTGGGGGAGAAAAGAAATTAAAAGGTTTTCTACTTCATCAGCTTACAAATCAGACCACAAAATGCAAAATTAAAGCTTTACCCAAAGTGTCATGAGAGATCTCTGCCCCGGCCATACACTAAGTTTCACATGGGGCTCAGGCAGGACTCAGCTTTGCCGAGGCTCAGCAGGAGGGATAAGGCTGAGGTTAAGCCTGGGCTTTGCTGCCTGGTTTCTCCAGGCAGGGTGGACCCCACAAAGGCAGGGTACGGCCCCACGGGGACGGCTGCCCAGAGACTTAGTGTATGGCCAGGACAGAGCTCTCTCATGGTGCTTTGGATGAAGCTGTATTTTGCATTTTGTGGTCTGATTTCTAAGCTGATGAAGTAGAAAACCTTTGGACTGATCAGAGGGCAGCACCCAAGCACTTTTCCAGCCCCATCAGCATCAGCGGGACAGCTGCTAGCACAGGCTACACGTAACTCCAAAAAAATTTTAGGTCACCAAACACGGGAGAGGCAGGAGCATGATTTCCTCTCCATCTCTTGTGGCTTATAAAGCTATCCTCATTACACCTGCTAAATCCCACCTCCAGTTTTGGGCTGTGAGGGACAGCTTAAGGTGTAGGGAAGGGACTGAGGGACATGGGGGGGGGCTCTGGCCACCAGCTCTGCATTGCTGCTGCTGCTGGGGCATCGAGAGCATCCATCATACTCTGAGGAAAAACACCCTGCACACCCCAAAACTACCTTCCAACACACTTAAATAAGCCAAGTCACAGGGAAAAAAAAAAAAGATTTGTTTGCTCCCTGCCACCCAGCGTGCTAAATTTTGTGAGTGTCCTCAATCCAGCAGCACAGGGAGGGGAGAGGTGGTGAGTGGGAGCGGAAGGGCAGGAGGAAAATCGCCTTTGGCCAGAGTTGCTGTGGTTTATTTCGAATCCATTGCAATTCCTTGCTGTAGGACAGCGGGACTGTAATATCTGGTAACTCAGCCAAGCGGCAGCGTGGTGCTCTCCAGCCATTGCACTGCCCTATATAAGGGAGCTGAGGGGACTGTAAAAGTGGCTGTAGGTTTCTCCTCAATTTAAAAAGTCATTTAGCAGCTGCAAAACACCGCCTGGCAACAGCCGGCCCTCAGAGGGGCATCCTTCCTTCAGCTACTCATCAGCTGCATTTTGAGCTTCTATTCTGCATATTTAAATAGCCCAAATCACACACTGAGATCTGCAGAGGTGCTTTTCCATTTTTTAATTTCTCTTATCTAACATCATCTTAAGATGCTGCTACAGGAATATTTGTTGGGAAGCAGCAGCTGATCTGCTGTAGGGAAGGACTCTGTGACCACCTGAGTGCTTATCGCTGCTGCTCTGTCCAGCATTGGGCACTTGGGAGCCATTTCCCCTGAGCAGCGGGTGCCCGTGGGGCAGCACCTCCTCCTCCTCCTCGCCTGCTGCCGGCAGTTGAAGACCATTAGCCCACCTCACGGCGCCTGAACGCAGCTCCTACCACTGCCTCACTCGCTCTCGCAGGAGAAAATTAACCAGCAGACAAAACAAAATCTGAATTTTAGTTGAGTGAACACAAAGAAAACCTTTTTTCCCCCCAGATCACCTCTCCCAACACACGCTACAGACCTCCCTCTTACTTTCCTACACTTATTCCCCTTGACAGGTAGCACTGTCTGCAATCACTGTCCCAGCAGCTTTGCTAAGCCCTCAGCTGGGGATGTCATGCGTGGGGACGTGATGACACCGGCTCCATACCCTTCGGTCCACGTGGGCTGCACGGCAGAAGCACTGGCAGGATGCACAGGCCAGGCACGGTCCCAGGGCTGGAAGAAAGAGCTGAGCCTAATTACATGGAACTAATTATGGACTGTGGAATGTAGGGATCCGTGCTCCTGCAGGTCCAAGCCTGGCCGCCGCTGCCCCACGGCAGGGGAGGTCGGACGCTGTCCCTTCTCTGGGGTCCTCCCCCATCGCTGCTCTCCGGTCTCCTCACTCTTGCGCTGGCATCACTTTCCGTACTGCACCAATTCAGGTCACACTGTGCAGACACTTGCCTCAGCCAACGTCTGTTCATATTCTCTCTGCCTCTCTTCCTAGCTCCAGTTTGGGGTGAAAGCCTCCCTTATTAGCCAATTTGGATACCTATTTACTGTGAATTACTGAGCCTGATTATTATTCATGAATGGCTAAGTCTGAAATCTCAAGCCCTGCCATGCAATTTCTCTCCCTCTCCAATGCATATATTTAGGGAAAACAAGAGGCAGCATGTCTCAGTCACATGCAGCCGCGCTCCAGGGTTGGAAAGCTGCATGCCGCCTCCTCGCTCTCCTGTTTTATTTCCCAGCAAGGAAGGTGGTGGTGCCGAACGCTGGTCATGGTGCGAGCCGGGGTAAGGTCCAGACATGCTGTAATATTACAGAGAAGCTCATGCTCCCCAAATCTCCAGCCAGCATCCCAGCCCACCGTCCCAGCAGGTGGCCACAGCCCGGGGCAATGCCAGTTTGTTGCTGTCCCCTTCCATGATGGGATCCAGCTCCTGGGAGTCACCTTGGCTGTGGCTGACCGCAGCTGATCCGTGGCAGTTACCCAGTGGCGACTCATCCAATCCCTTAGACACAGTCAGAATATTTTAATGCTGGCTGCAGGAACGGTAAAGGAGTTTTCCGTGCGAGGCGGAGAAATGATGGGGCAGCAGCAGCAGCATCCCTTGGCTAATCCTCCGGCAAGGGAGAAGCAAACAAGGTTTGCAGCTGCAAAGGGCTGGTGAAAGGAAGAAGGGAGACAATTAGGAGCTGAAGAAAAGCAAGACCCAACAGTTAAAACAGGAGTTTGCAGCACACCTGCACACCCGGCAGGGAGCCGGGCTGCTCCCGGCAGGGATGCAGGAATGGGCATGGCGCACAGCTGCTTCCACCTGTAGATCTGCACCATGCTTTGCAAATGGGGAAACCGAGGCAGCAAGGGAAGGTATCCACGGGAAAGCATCGCTCCACCAGCCTGCTTTCGCACTGCTTCTTCCATCTCAAGGGAGCAGCAACTGAACACTGTTTTCTTAAAAGCCCAAACCCCTCCTGCATGTTTCCTGCCACGTCTTGCTCAGGAAGACAACTTCAAGCATGCACAGACACCGCACTTACTGCCTCTGTGAGCAGACAAGCAAAGCTGGTAGTTACTGGGGAGAAGGGGATGGCTGCCAATGCCAACAGGCAGACAGAGAGGCTTGAGATCCCAGAGCTCCTGCCTGGAGACGGCAGCTGGGCTGGAAAGCAGCAAGCACAACGCAGGGGGACACGAGCATTTTCTGCAGCCCTGACAAAGGGCTGGTGAATGGCATCTATGGTGCTTGCTGTGAAGAGACAGGCTTGCCTGGCCCTTCAGCACTTCCCAGAGCCCTGCTCCATGGGGGACACCCGGGAGGAAGACTTTGCAAAGGCATGACAGGACTAAAGGGATGAGAAGAGCTGAAATTCGTGATCCAATACTGTAGGCAGGACCAGTGCAATGGTGACGAAAAGAAACCACCCATGGCTGGGCAGAGGGATGGGGGCACATTGTGAGCAGCAGCAATTCAAACTTGCAGCTCAGGAAAAAAACAGCTTGCAGAGCGGGTTGCTACCTGCCTGTCCATGCCTGCACCGAGCCTCCTGCCTCCTCCCATGGGACAGTGAGAAAAACAACATAGATCCTGGTCAAGAGTTTTCCAAAGGCGGCAAGTCACTTTGAGCAATCAAAGAGGGCACCGGCACACAGCCTGGCTCTGAGAGCAGCGGGAAGCATCGCTTGGCGGAGACACCCAGCCCTGGAAGCCGAGGGACTCGCAGCGCCCAGCAAAACCATGGCCCGTTGGATATCCTCTCTGCATTGACTTGCTTGCTGTCCCCTTAAGTAGATAACAGCCCACACAGGCCTCTGGCAACAGGCAGCAATAAAGTAAAGCTAGTTTTACATTAAAACCCGTTAACCCTCTAATTCAGTAAAAAGGCTGCATTTGAATAATATCCTAATCCAATTCCACAGCCAGCCCTGGGGAGGGGGATACGGCGGGTGCCTGGGGAACAGCCGCAGCCGCCACAGCTCCTGCTGCCGTCCAGCTTGCTGGGGTCTCGCCCCGGACAAAGTCGTCACAACCTGGCAAAAGCCCACCTGCTGGGGCAGCGGGCTTCAACCTGGGGTCTGCAGACCCCACGGGGACCCTGTGCTGTATCCCAGGGCTTGCAGAAGACAGGACTGAGCAAAACCCACCAGTTTCAGTTCTCTGATGGCATGAATGCGTGCCTTGCACAAGCCCAGAGAGACACCCCCAGAGCTCATCTGCTGGAGCCCGAAACAACCCGTGCAGCCCCCAGGATGGTTGTACCTCCAGCTCTCGCCCCCAGAGTGATGCATGATGACCCAGCCAGGGGCAGAAGCTTGGAGCAGGCTGCTCGTCCCCTCTGCCATCAGCACAGCCTGGATACAACGCACCCACCCCAAAAAAGGACAGCCAGAGGAGATGAGCATCGCACCCTAAAAGCGCCCAGATCTCCCCAGGGAGCACAGGGTAGCTGAGGGGTGACTGGCGCACACAGTGACACTAGCCCTGTGGTGTCAAGAGCCACCAAAATGAGGGGACCAGGGCTACAGCTCATCATAGCCCAATTACAACAATTAGGGTGCAATCATTTGTTATAGATACAACCTTTCTGAATAATAGTTACCGCTAAAAGAAACTATTATCACTCCTGAACAAAATAAGTGTATTGCAATGGTGCTCAGCTGGAGAAGTACCGCCAAGGTTAAGGACCAGTGGGAGGCTATTTCCCAGGTTTAACTACATGGACAGTTAAAAGAGTTTGCATTATTTTATCATTAGGATTGTTTCAGACCAGGGGAAAAAAAAAAGGCAGCGGGGAGTGATGAATTTCCTGCAGACCTACTTAGGCATTCATTTTAATTCAGGGTAATTAGCAGGTATATGCTTGTTTTCAGAAAATTCCCGTTAAACCCTCTGTAATTTTAGGGGTGCAATGTGTGGGATTCTCAATATGTAACAAAGAAGTCGAGTCTTTGCTTGTGGAGTAGGAATCAACTCAAACTGTTCTCCAGAGCTGCAATCAGCACTTTCATAATTAATGTACGGGCATATATATCTGTATACACATACACAGCCCCCCCCCGCACACATCAAACAGATTTCCTTGATACCAAATTGCCTGAAAAATTAACCAATGTCAAACTGCTCAACAAGATAAGTATCATTAAGGGAAAAAGAAAATCTTCATTATGTTTGAAGGTACGGAAAAAAAATCCCTCATGAATGTTTTCTAGCCTGTTTCCAGACCACGAAAAAACATGTTTTAAAACATATCAAAGGGTTAAATTAATTTTCATTAAAATTTAAATTTAAGAAGGCTCCCTCTCTTCTTTCCTCCCTCCTCCCCCTTTGAACGTTTGACTGGCAACCATTTCATATTTCAATCTCGGCAGAACAAATTGAATTAGATGTTGAAACCAAACTCTGCTCTGTTCTCTAAAGCCTACATGCTCTGCTTGTGCTAATCCTTTTCGTCGCCGCTGCAGACCTCAGAGACGCTCAGCAAGAAACCTGCCCCGCCACAAAAGACAATGAAGGGAGAGGGGGAAAAAAAAAGCAACCCAGGAAAAAGAAAAAAAAAAACCCAGGAAATTCCATCCCCAACCTGCAACGCTGCAAAGCTTCACTTAAATCATGTGCTGGGTGACACATGTGCCTGGAAGGGATCCTGCCCGGCTCCTCCATCCTCTGTGCCAGCTGTCAGCTGTGTGGAGCGCTGCCAGTTGGTCCTTCACCCCCAGGATGCTAAAGCCACATTTCCCCGTGGTGCTCTCCCCGGCGCAGAGCCACCCCAGGACCACTGACGTGTCCTGCTGCTGCTGCCCTCCATGTGGGCACAGATGGCAAAGGCAACAGGGAGCAGTGGAGGGAGTGGCGACAGGGGAACACTGCAGATCAAGGTTGAGAAAAAAAAAGGAAAAAAAAGAGATTCCCCCACTCCCTGGTGAGCTCGTCACCGTTTCAGCTGATGCCCTTTGACAACACTGCTCCGACAGCCATGCCTCAGTTTACCTAGCTGTCCACCGACCGCAAGCACCTGCCTGCTGTGGGGCAGGGCAGATGCGCTGGAGCTGCGGGAACGGATGAGCATTTTGCACCGCAGCCCTGCAGAGGTCCCAAGTGGGCACCCCTGAATTCTGGGGGTCTGTCCCCCGAGCCCCAGAGCAGGAAAGCTTGGTGTTGGGGGCTGGGAAACCGCTCAAAGACAGCAGAAGGGCTCTTGAGCTGGGTCATGGTTTGGGGGGCTGGCATGGGGTGTTACAGCTCTGGGCACTGAGCTGCAGCGCTCAGCCTCCTCCCGGGGGTCCGCACAAAGAGCCGGGGAGGTGGGGGTGCCGAGCCCAGGGCCCCATGGGAGGAGCGGTTTCGGGGAGGAGGTTTGCAGAAGAGCTGGGACAGGATGGATCCAAAAGTCCCAGGCTTGCCTGGGCTCTGAGCAATGCTGTCTGTCCTGCCCCTCCTGCACTGCTCCATCCCTCCCCACCTGCATCCCTCCCCACCTCCATCCCTTCCCAGCTCCATCCTCGGGCTAGCTGCTGGAGAAGGTGTTAACAGCACGTACACCTGGAGGCATCCTTAAATCAGAGCTGCTCCAAGGGAACAAATGTTATCTTGAGGCCCCGGCACTTACTGCAGATGCACTGCATGAAGCAGGCAGTTATTTAACCCAACTCGGATTATTCCTGCAGTCACGTAAGCACCTTCCCTTTCATCAGGAGGGCCCCGGCGCTGTGCTTGTGCCCGGTGCTTGCAGCAGCCCGGGAAGGCAGATGTATTAGCAGGGTTATTGGTAGGCTCTAGGCCCAGATGTGCTCACTACTCAGGCGGCCAGCAGTGTTGTGGGTTGAACAAAAGTCCGGTAATAAGTAAGGTTATGAGCCTCCCACTGCTAGGTGTATTGGGTACCGCCTCGCAGCAATAGGCAGATATTGCCAAGAGGAAAACAGCCTCTCCAGTGGTAATGTGCATCACACACACAAACACGCGCCAGCGAGCGTGGGGCGGCTTCCCGGCGCTGATACACAGAGGACAGCCCCAGCTTCGCCCCCCCGGCATGGTGGGCTCAGCACCGCTTCGGACGCGTGCAGCACCCAGCCCTAGAAGCACCCTGAAAACCAGGGGCCCCTTGGGCCACTTGGCTGAGATTTAGGAACCGGTGTAATTTCTGCGGCTGTAAAAATGCGAGCCAGAATGTGCCAAAATCATTCCCTTGGCGGTGTTGAGCAAACACAGCATTGCTGGAGAAAGTGCCACAGGCACTGTCTCCCCAGCATGAAGGATTTGTCAACCCAGTGCCCCGAGCCACGTCCCTGTGGGCAGCCACACCAGCGTGATGCACTTGCTTCTCTTGGCCCTGCGTGAGTTTCTCGGCACAGGATGGGGTTTCATCACCATGGAGGTGGGTGGCCAGTCCCTTCAGTGGATGGAAAAAGGGGGGCAGAGTGCAGTTCAAAGGGACCTAGGAGCCTCCCTGGTGTTTTTATTGCACTTCTCCGGATGCTGTGGCTGGTAAACAGGTTTCCTACCAGCAATCCAGGGTTTTCACCATGGCCACAAACACATGCAAAGGAGATCCACGAGCCTGTCTCACCAATCTTGAACCCACACAGGTTTTGCTAGGTGGTCTCAAAAGGAGTTGGGGGGCTGGCTGAACTGCATGGTGCTTGACCACAGGGAGCTATTTAATCCTGGCTCCATCCTGCCAACCCACACTCTCCAGGCTCTAAAGATGCTACTCCAAGAAGACACATGCCAAGGAGGAGTGATGCCAGCCAGGACTCAAAACAGCACGAACTAGACCTTGGGGTGCATGGTGCCCTTGGAGAGAGTGAAGCTGCGGAGACTGTGGGTGCCAGCAGAGAAAAGGCCTTTGCCAAACTATCTGTTTTGTGGTGGCAGCTGCAGGCTGGTCTCCAAAGAGGCGCTTTTTTTTTTTGGCAGCCCATCTGTTCTCCCCTAGCCACAGCAAGGGCCAATTCGCAACTCAACAGCGATTTCTGCTGCAACAGCAATTCTGCTGGCTTCCCTTGTAGGAAAGCAAACACACTGGGGAGCATACAGAAACACGAGCAGTGCATGCACTCACTTCAGTGCGGAGCCTGAACTGAGCCCAAATCTGGGCTATACTCCCTGAGATTATGGCTATGAGCCTGCAGGGTGACAGTGAAGAGAGGCAACGGGTGGGACCCCGGCTCGGAGGCTGCTGAGCCTTTGCAACCACTTTCTTCTCCTCCTGACACTGCCGACCCTGTGGCAGCCCAAGGCATTTTGACCCTTATGGCCAGCTGTGCCCTGTCACAGCCCCACTGCCCCAGTACCCACCTCACCAGATGCCAGGCAGGTGCTAGATGGCCTCATCTTTGTTGCTCTCCTCCTCTTCCAGATGCTCCAGGATTTCATTCAAAACCTCTGATCGTTTTCTCTTCTTCGGGGAGTCTGTCCAGGCCCAGGTGGTAGTGAAGGGGATGCAGGAGAAGAAGAAAAGCAAAGATTACAACCCGGCCCCACGCACAACCACCTCCAGCTCATCTCCTGCTACCTCCAGCCCCACTCATCCCCCTCCCGGGTAAAGCCCCTCAACTATCATCTACTACTCCTCACCAGCCAGGCCCTGGCAGGGCACCATGGCTCGAGGGGTGACTCCATACCTACCAGCTGTGCTTTGCTTCACAGGCTTTGCTGGAAGCAAATGGCCCCAGTGTCCAAACAGGCTCACTGGTGATGCCGACCCTTCCCATTGACCCCAGTTCACCCATCCCCTGTCCAAAAGTGGTCGCAGGACCAATCTAGACACCAGCCTTGGTTCAAGAAGGCTCTTGACACAGGACACAGACCCACCACCATTCTTGCTGAGACTTAAGATTGCTGCCCGGCCCTGCAGCCCAGCCTGCATCTCCCACCTCGGCTGGCAGTGGGTGAAGGCAAGAGGCTGGCTCTTCCCCGGCAGCTGGGGCAACGATGTTCACGCCTTGCTTCTCCTGGCCCACACTGACAGCACTGTCCTGTGAATGCCCCCCCCCAGCACCATCACACTCCCGAAACTGCTGTGGGGCGCAGCACCATGCACACATCCCTCTCTTGCCTGCCGGAGGGCGAGAAACCCCCCGGGGCTGCCAGCACCCAAGCAAGCATCCCAACCCCGCGTCACTGCCTGGTATTGGGGGTGACAAAGCCATTTGGTCCCTGTGCTGAGGCCGATGTCAGCGCTGCTTCCTCTCCGCCGGGCAAGAAGTGCCCGCTCGGCAGGAGCTGCAGCGCATCCCCCTCTCCCCCCACTCGCTCCCCAGCCAGAGGCTCTCGCTTGCGAGCAGCACATGGAGAACAGCTGTTTAAATCCTGCTTTCAGACATCAAAAGCCTCGCTGGGTTTCTCAAACAAACAAACATACCATAGGACTAAAGAAAAGGTGTAAAATAAATAAATGGAACAAGCTGTGCATTTTCTTTTAGTATTACAGCTGCTGCGGGAGATAAACAACAAGTAAATGTCACAAAACATCAATACAGAAGAAATTAACCTGACAAAAGCTCACATCCCCCCCTCCGCCTCCCCCCCAACTCCCAACAATTTTGCATTTCTGGAGTTCCCATCTAATGATTTTATTTTTCAATTAATTCCTTGACAGAGCGCCAGAATCCACCTCCCTCCCCACTGGGGGCTGCAGGGACGGGCAGGGGGACGGGGGTGCCAGCAGCCCCCACTCTCCTCCCAGCGCCCACCCTGCCAAGCTTGGGGGAGCCGAGGGGGGCTGCAAGGTGCCAACCCGGGACCCTCCAGCAGCTCTTCCCAGTTCAATCATCCAAAGGCACAAGGGACAACCCACCCTGGAGGAAGGTGCCAGCTCAGTGGTTTTCCCTCCCCTTTACTCTGCCCTCCTGGCTCCTGCTCGCCCAGCCAGCCTTGTGCTCAGGGCTCGGAAATGGCATCAAATGTTGTCTCAGCTCCCAAATCCATTGCAGGGAAGAGTTCGTCCCCTAATTGCTACCCCTTCCTCCCCAGACCCCGATGTGCCCCACGCAGAGAGCCCACACAGAGGCGAGGATGGGGGTTGCGCGGCGGAGGGGATGCTAGATGTGGGATGCTGGGTGCTGGCTGGTGTTGGGGGTGCTGGGTGCTAAGGGAGCATCCCTAAGCAGTGTGGTGCACCCAGGAGACCTGCTGTGGCATGGGCAGGGGGCTGGCAGGGCAAATGGTCCCCACCACGTGCTCCAGATTCACCGTCTCAGCCACAGCGCTTTTGGGGAGCACTGCAAGCATCCCCCAACTCGCCTAACAAGGAGGAAAAGGGGAAAAAAAACCACCAAGGAGGGTGGGGAAGCGAATTGGTTCGACTTCCGTTCTGCTGCTCCAAGCTGGTTAAGGTTTGCCCGCTAACGATCCCATTTGCTTCCTTTAAACAATAGCCAAAGCCGGCGGGGGTGGGCTGAGAGGGGGATTACCACGGGATTAGAATGTGGCAGGGTTGCGGATGCCACGCTAATCCTGCAGGGTTTTACTCTCCGGCTANTAATTAAAAAAAAAAAAAAAAAAAAAAAAAAAATCAAAAAGAAGAAAGGAGAAAAAAGGAAGCCCAAAAGGCTGGGAGGTGAGGGTGAGCGCAGCAGGTCTGTAACGCAGCCGAGAGGTAAAAGGAGCAGCTTGGGGGGCTGTGGCCAAAGGAGGAGCAACCTGGGAAAGGTGATGGGGACAGGGAAGGCTCTTCCCAGCCTGGCGGGGAGGGCACAAGGATCGGGTCCAGAGTGGAGCATGCCTTCTCCTGCAAACACTCCGCTTCCAGCAAACAACTGTAAATAACCAGGAGTGAGTCACAGTGGGGCTCCGCTGCTTTACACTCACCCACTGCCCTCTGCTGAGACCAGGGGCCTCGCTGGAAATGCTCTCACAACTGAAATACAAGCCAGACACCCTCCTCATGCATCTCTCTCATTCACCCACCCCGCAGCCTCCGCATCCCTTCTTTCCACCCCATTCTTCCTATAAACCCCCCCCCCCCCCCCCAAGACATTCTTTCCCCTTCCCACGTCTCGCGCAAAATTCCCCATCTGTCAATTTAATTCTTTGATCGATGGGAAAGAGCAGGAAAAAACGGCCCAGCACAGCTGGCTTCCCAAGTTAGCCCTGGCAGGATACCGCCAGCCCCGCTGGTGACGGCTGAGTGCAATGTTTGTGAAGCGCAGAGAACACAAGTCAATAGTAATTTAGCTGGATTGGGAGCAAGTACCTTCCCTGCACGGACTGCGAGCTCCCAGGAGAGAGGGAGCGCGCGCGCACACTGAGAGTATCGCCGCCTCACTCGCAAATCTTCCCCCAGCAAGGCTTGCCGGGATGGAGTCGCAGCGGCAACCATCGCCCCGTGCCAGGCAAGTGAGGGAAGAAAAGGGGGATCGAGCCGTTCACAGACCTTTTGTGGGCTGCAGTTATGTGATTGCGGGGATGCAGGAGACGTGCAGGTCTGCACTGGGGCTCTGGATGCGACCCCAGACCACTCCCTCAGGTGCAGGGCACAGATCCAGATCTGCCCCTTGCCCCAGGGCTAGCAATTTAGCCGCAGGGCATTGGGATCCCTTTGTCACTGTTTTGGCGGAGCCAAAATGTTCTCCCGGCTGGTTTCAAAGATGTCGGTGATCCTCGTTTTCCACAGGGAGGGTTCCCGTTCCCCAAATGAGGGCCAAGCTGTTGCTGGTGGCAGGGTTCATGCATCCCTCGCTGCCCTGATGTAGTGTTTGCCATGACCCTGCTCCACATTATGGGCTGGATTAGAGGCCCCAAGGCCAACCGTTGACCAACCTTTCCGTGGCTTCTCCTTACCACGTTACAGTAGGTAAGTCTCTTTATCCACAGCAGCATCAAATCCTCCCCTGTAGCTGGCCAAGCTCTCAGGCTCTCCAGCCACCTTGCAGCAGCAGGTCCCATGAATTAACAACACATAGTGGGGTGCAATTAAAACTCAAAGAAATGAGCAAAAAGACTTAAACCTCTCACAGACTGTGCTTGGAGGCAGGAGAGCAAGCACGGGGTGTAGTGCTGCAGTCCCAGCCATTAGGGCCGGGCTGTGGCTTCACTCCTGACAGCATTACTGAAACCATCTCTGGCAGCCGGTGACCGCTTCTGGAGTCCTCACTTTCCCCTGGAACATTACAAAGACTCAGAACAAGCCATAAAGAATGACCTGAAAACTACATGAAATGGGAAGGAAGCCTATTCCATTTTATTGCATCTATTAGACCTATTGAAAAGATGGCTCAGAAGTGGCTAGATTGCCATGACAAACGCCTACACGGAAAAAAGATTTAGGAGACCAGACCTCTCTTTAACCTAATAAATAACAGCAGAGTGAGACCTGGGAACTGGAAGCCAAATCTCTATAAATGGTGTCTAGAAATAAGGTGTATAATTGTAGCAGAGAGAAGTCAGTGGTAGGATGTGTCTCTTGCAGCCCAGGTCTAGACTTTACGAAGTATTTCCTTGCTAAGACAAAAATGATGGGGCTGACACTGGAGCTGCTGGGTGAAGAGTTTTGGCTGCTGCTACTCAAGACACCAGCCTGAAAGATCCAAGGTGTCTCTTTCAAAGCTGGAGATGCAGAAATCTGCTGTGATGGAAGCAGGATGGAGCAGGATGAGCTCACTACTCAAGTCAAACTCGCCATCAAACCCAGGGGAGTGCCGGTCACCATGTTGTCCCACTGGACCTAGGTGATAACAACCCCCCAGGCCTTACGGCAATCTTCTCACCCTCTGTTAGCACTCTGCAGCCTCTCCTACACACAGATACACCACGGGCTAACTGTGGAAACATTTGTGCATCACTGTTGTGTCCACAGCAAACCACAAACTGCGTAAAAAAGAGGAAATGGAAGAAGAAAAAGAAGGAGCTTTTTAAAATACTTAAATTCCAATTGCATAAAACTTGGGAGAAATATGTCTGAAAGCCCTGTGGCATGGGCAGTCTCAGTTCTTTGTCCTGCTTTAACACTTTCACCTCTTCTGGTATGTGCAAAGTCCATGGCACGTTCCCCGGCTGCTTTTATTTCTGTGCAATAACCAGGAAGAGGGCCAGGAGCAGCAGAGGCCACGTTACCCTGTTCCGATGGCACAGCACTGCCAACACGGATTGATACAAACACAAAATGCCGCTACAGCAAGACCAGCCTCTCCAAAGAGCATAGGTGGCTTGTGGTGTTGGATGTCTCCAGGTCCAAAAGGATCACAGAAGACATTCAGAGAAATAAATAAAAAAAAGACTTTCCCATGGGATGGCAATGCTCAACCCTGCAAAGAAATTTAGGGCAGGCAACAAGGAATAAGCTGAGTTGGATGGTGGGATAAAACGCACCCCATCCACCACGCTGTGCCTTTTGAAGGCATCTGCCTCCAAGTCCTGCTTCTCAGACACTGCTGGCTGGGCTTGGCTTGGGGAGCAACACGAGGACAGCAGCGGCAGCTTTTGGTGGGAAAGAGCAGCTGAAGACACCAGGGACCTCGGTCTTGACTCTGTTTCCTGAGCGTCGACAACTCAAAGTTATCTTTTCTCTCCCATTCCCAGCTTGGTCCCTTCCTACCTGGAGATAAGGTACCACATGCGCCTGACTGCTACAGCCTGCAAAGCTGTGGGAAGACCCTCACAAGTCACCCACACTGAGGCGGGAGAGGAAAATGCATGGGGCAATCCATGAACAGCACACAGATGTCCGAGCTGCTCCTGTGCCTTGCGGGAAGAGGAGGAAAGTGGGCAGAAATGGGTATCAGCAGGAAAAAGCGAGCTTGGTTTCTGGTTGACAGAATCCAGTCTGTATCACCAGTGAAATGAGATGTGTGGTCCCAGCCTGGCTGTTTGCTAGGCTGAAGGGGTAGGGAGGATTCAAGGTGGGGCAGCAATGCTGTGCATGCTCTGTATCCTCTCCACTCTGGCTCCATGTGGGAAAATCAGCTTGCAGCTACGCTGGGGAGGAAACATGAAGGAGCATCCCCACGGCGGCTAAAGGCAGAGTGGTAGCTGCACTTACTCCCTCTTTATTGCTATCACTATTGCTTTCTGCACACCCACAGCAAAAGGGACAGGGCGCAGCTCCCTCCCCTCCTCGGGGCTGCTGGGCATCACTGCCAGAAATTGCGCAGCAAGCCCGCCTTGAAATCAGGAGAGGACACTTCCCAAAGAAATAAAATCCCACCTGTGAAACTCCAGCCTGGCAGTGCAGTGCGGAGAGGCTGAGACCTGGTCCCAGGCACCAGCCAGCCCCCAGTGCCCACTAGCGTGCCCCAGACGGGCTTTGTTATGGAGATCCGCTTCTGGCAGATCCCGCTCTGCCGCAGGATTAGCTACCAGCCGTTTTGCAGCGGAGGACGCGCGTGTGCACCAGACAGGGTTGAAGTCATTGGATGTTATTTCTCTCCCCTCGAGATGGGCTGGAGCGCAGTGATGACTGCCGCCTTCAATCCCATTTTCAGTCCCTAAAGATGGGGAGCGATAACCCTGCTCCTGATTTTCAACCAAGCCCCCTGGAGCCACCAGAGCTCCAAGGCAGCATCCCTCCTGGGATGTGAAAACGCTCTTCTGCCACTCTCCCAGAGTCCCCACCTTGGTGAGGAAGACCCCGCACAAGTGGGCTGGAGCAAATGCAGACAGAAATTGGGAAGCAAGCTAAGCCTGGGGGAAACAGGGAAAAGACAGAGCTTGCAGGCAGCAGCCAGCATCTGCTGCAAGTCTGCAGCTACTGTAAAGCCAAGACTATTTTTTCCACTTAGACTGAACAGAGTAGAAAGGAGATCCTCAATAGAAAATGGGGTGCATGAAACATCTTACCTGCTGCCTTCTCCATCTGGGTGGACTCACATTACTGTGATTGAGCATGATGTGTCCCCCCTGCTCCAGCACTGGGTTCTGGGTGGGCACATCCATCCCCAGCAGTGCCTGCCCTTCACGGCTGCCTCACGCATGCCCCCAGCAGCACAGCTCTACACCCAGGCTATTACATACACCCAGACACCACTGTGCTCCTTTTAGTCTCCTTTTTGGCACCATGCTGGAGATCAACGTGTGGCTCCCAGCACATCCCCCTTTGCTCCACACCTCTCTGGTCATATCCACCCTCAGCCCTTCCACCACCTAACTGCAGCTTCCCCAGCCTGTAATAATCAGTGCTATGCACACTACTGCATGAACATGAGGCCAGGTCCCACTGGAGTCAGGCTCACTAAATAAGCGAGGCTTGCTGCTCTTGCACCACCAGAGATTGTGACGTGCAGCCCCAGAACTGCTCGTGCCAACCCCCTGGGTGATGGGCATGTGTGTGACGGAGAGGGGAAGCTGGGAGGGGATGCAGGAGGAAGAGCATTGATCTCCAGCTTAGCCCACCAGCCCAGGGGAGCCCTTCCTACATAAATATTTGCCAAGCAATGCATTTGTGCCTGTCGATGGCTGTCAATAGGAGCCTGCAGTGCTGTTATCTGTGGAGCTGTCATTCTCGGGAACCTGATCCAAACAGCCGTCTCCGCATCTCAACCAATGGCCAAATTATTTGTCCTTTTTAATGTGTGTGCTGTGTGCACAGAGCCTGTCCCCAGCCACGGAGCACCCTGGGGTACAAGCGGATGGAGCAAAAGCATTGCAGCTGGCAGGTGGCATCAAGGTGCCTCAACAGTGCCAGCACATGGAGAGTTAACCAGCTCACATGCACACAGAGAGCTGTCAGACAAAGCCGTGGCCTGGATGCCTCCCACTTCCCCCTGTGCTTGCATTGTCAGGCTCCAGCATCTACCTGCCAGCTCCGGCAAGCCGGCAGCGGCAGGGAAGGGGCTGGCATGGACCAGCAGCGTGTGCCAGATGGGACAATGCCAGCCGGGGCTGTATTGACAGGCCAGAAGGATGCTGCTACGTTACCGTGGAAATGGTCTGCCGTTTTCCGTCTCAGGGCCTCCACCGTCTCCTCCGAGTCTGCCCACTCCAAGACCAGCCTCCGGCCGTACAAATGCGTGCTGTGGCACAGGGCATTGAACGCTTTCTGCAGAATTAAAGAGAGAAAAAAGTAATAAGGGATAAAATAAAAACAGGCTCATATGAGGAAATGCAAAGATATCCCTCCCTCTGCCCTGAATCTAAAAGGCCACCAGAGAACATCCTACTTTGAGCACTTTGCTCTGATGGGGCAGGATTCATCTCCATCAGTGGCTTTGACTTGATCATTTATCTTCTACATACTTGCAGCAGAGCAAATACCCATCGCCATTCCTGCAGGCTGCTACTGCTCGCTAGGGAGCAGGCTGAAATCCAGCACAGCAAGCAGCTCAAGGTTGGCTGCAGCCTTGCATCACCCTGGGACCACACCTGAGCTGGGAAAGCTGCAGCCAGGAAAGGCTGTCGCGACGTGGGGCAGCACTAGGTGGGTCAACTGCAAACCAGGGCCCTCACGGGTGGCACGGCAGCGCTGGGTTAGCACTGGCAGAACAACCTCGCAACTCTCTACCCACCCTGCTCTCTGCTGGCATGCAGTAAAGCACAGCTCAAATGTGAGTAGAGAGACTGCTTTCTGCTCAGGGACAGCAAGTTTGAAGAAGCACAAGCTCACCGGGGAAAGCTGCCTTCCTTTCACCAACCGTTTGGTGATGTTGGCCATGGTGACAGCAAACGTGGCAAAGCCTGAAGCCAATGCAGAAGCCCTCTTCTCTTTTTGCCTATGGTGGTTTGCTACGTTACAGAAATCCAGAGGTTTCCTCGTTGTTAGATCCTGCTTACTAACATCTATACAGCTGTAATCTCTTGCTGATGTCGAATACCTGTGTGCCAGCCAGCACAGTAGCTCAGACAGCTTTCTATGCCTGTAGGCAACGAGCAGAGGCATTCAGGAAAACAGCGACTCCATCCAGGGAAGGTTGACTTTGTCTTTATTTCCCACAGACTTTCAAGGAAATTCTAGACTGAGCACGATTGGGCCCACAATGCAAATGCACAAACATGCTGGTCAGATATTTTCATCCTCAGGGGCCCACAAAGTGCTCCACAGCAATGCGACATGTGGCTGTGCACAGGGGTACAGAAAAGGAGCCCAAAATGCTCTTTTAAAGCCCCCAGCTAAAGCTGGGATTGTCAGGTTATAAGCTTTGCAAACTCACATCCTTGGAACAAATACGGCAGCTATAGGACCCCAGAAACACATCCCACTGTCCAACAGAGATGTGTCTGCCCATCTGGAGGCCCCCAAAACAGCACTGAAGTTGTCCTGGAGAAGCCCAGACTTCTCCTCTGAGCTGTTTGCTGAACAGCAATTTTGAACCACTGTGGTTGTCCCCACATGTCAAGGGGCTCTTCCTGCAAGAGGCTTTGGCTGCCCACGACCGCTCCTCGGCAGCCAGGACCCTGACTGAGCCACCAGGTTACAAAACGCAAAAAAATCCCCATTTCCAGTGACCAGCACTCAGTAACCTGGGTTTTCCCCTTCTCCAACCCCCTTTCACTCATATAATTCTCATACATTATAAAAAAGAGAAACGAGGAGCACCAGCTCCACCTGCTCCACAGCATCACTGAGATTCTCCACCTTCCCACCTTTGCCAGCTCCCCAGGGCTGACCCCGGCAGGGCGGCATGCCTCCTTTTTGAGGGGTACATTCCCCTCCAAAGGGCTGCAAGCCTGGCTGGTGTTTTTGCAGCTACAGCTGTTTTTATTTGCCGCTGCTGTTGTTTTAAAGGCCTATTTTCAATTGGAATGGTATCCAATTAGCAGAGCAATGTGTTGGCTTAAATAAACACTCAGGGGGAGGTGGCAGTAGGGAGTTGTGATGGCTGTTTACGTTGGCACAAAGAGCCATTTCCAAAGCCTGGCACACAACTGCAGCTCTAATCGCCAGGTCTCATTTGTTAATTTATACTTTTTAATTTCTCACTTCCCAGAGAACAAGGAAGAGGAAGGTTGGAAGACAGTATACGTCCCCAGCAACCTTGTTGCACTCTGCAGCAGGTCACAGAGGAGGGCAGACCATGCCGAATGTGCCCACAATCATGGTGCAACATGTGGTGCTTGGTGGACTCTCACCGTCCGAGCCACTTGCTCTGCCACGTCCTCCTCATTGCAGGCTTGCTTCCATGCCCCGCCAGGCACACGCAGCCGCTCAGCCCAGTCCAGGATGAGGCAACCTCTAGTTTTGTGGGCAGCACTGAGAAAGGTCATGGAGCAAGAGGGAAGGCAGATGCTGCCATCAAGTTGCATTGCATGAGAGAAACCTACTGGGAGCGATGCATCTGCCAGCAGCCTGGTGACACTGGCCCTTCCCCGCCAGATACACTCCCAAAATGAGCTGTTTTGCATCCAGGACAAAGCAAAGCTGGGGATGCCAGGGCGAGATCGCAGGGACCCCTTCAGCCCACTGCTGCTCCAGCCCATGCAGGAAAGGGCATGCTGGGATCCATACTCCCCACAGCCCTGTCTTCCAGATCGGCTCCTGGAGCTGGGGCTGCAGAAGGGAAGCCATGCATCTCAGGTGAAAAACACTTGAATGTCAATTCCTTTGGAAACGAGCTAAAAAATAAACCTTAGCTCTTCATTGCTCTGAGAGGAATTGAGACTTTTTCAGGGGAAAAAAAAGAGAAACCACCAATGATTTAAAATACAAAGGGATGAAGGGGAGAAATGCCATCCCCATACATCTGCATTGCTGGAAATCTTCCAGCAGGAGGAGGAAATTTGCCACTGCTGCTATTCCAAATGAAAAGATAGATAGGGAAAAAATATCTTTTAATAACATGAGAAATACGAAATGAGGACGAGCAGGCTGGCTTTCAAAGAAAGTGGGGCTGGAGGCAGGAGCTATTCTTGGGGTGCGGCTCCTCCACCCGAGTGTCTGCCTTCCCAGGACACCTCCTCCGAAGATCAAAGCATCAAATGGCCAGAGGTTTGTTTAGTTGTATCCAAACTAGGGATACAGACAGGTGTGGTGTCCATTCATCTGAGAGAGAGACTCCCTGGGAAAGACCTCTAATTACCATGGCTTCGCATCATCCTACACCTACATCATCCTACAGAAAAGGGGAGGCTCCACCACACATGGCTCGGTATCCTTAAATGCCAAAAAAGGATGTCATTAAAGCTGCTCCATTTGGTAATATACCCACTGCCAGGTAACACTGAAAGCTGAAGAGCCCTGCCAAACCTCCTCGCAGGTCTCTTTCGCTCTCCAAATGCTTTAGGGGTTGCATGAAAACCCTATGGCCCCCTAGACAATAGGATGCAGGTATGCCTAAATTTCTGAACCTTCCTGAGTATGATTTTGCAGAGTTTCGTTCAAGTTTAATGTCATGGCTCAGTGCGGCAGGATTTTGTCACTAGCTCTGAGTACAGCTTGGGCAGGGCTAGAGCCCAGGCAGCGGATGGAGAGGGGAACAGGGCAGGGAAAAGCAGACGGAGGAAGGGGAGAGCCTGGAACAGCAGCTTAAAAATGTCTGTGGGATTCAGAAAGGGAATTTCAAAATTAAGGGGTGGCCGATAAACTCCCATGAAGCTTGGGCTGCCGGGACAAGACAGACGCTGCTTTGGAGCAAAGCCTGCTGCGCTGGGGCATTGGAATGGCAAAGATCAAGAGACCGGACCATTGCGTCTGTCACCTCCGAGTGCTACGGCTCCATCCCTAAATACAGTATTAATTTGGAGGACAGTGCTGCTCTGCCTATAGATTCCCCCTTGCCCTATTAAATACTCAAGCCGAAGAGCCTGCGGGCTGGAGTCATTAGAGGGACAAAGGGTCAACAACATTAGGAGACTGATAAATTTCCCTTCCTTGCAAGAACCAGTCCCAACTGAGGATGCTCTCTGCGATGCCAGCTGCACACAAGGATTTTTCCTTCCCTGTGTGTGCATTTTTAAAGGGTTGACTGTCTTTCCCGAATGGGCAATTTCTATTTGGAGACCAGATGTATTTTTATATCAACAGGGGAGGAAAGTGGAAACTCGGCTTCCAGTTAATAGTTCAAAAATAAAAGCAATCCCACAACAGTTCTGCACAGGGAACATCAGGAAACATGTCAAATGGTTAATGCTTCCTTAACCGGAGTTAATTTGTTATTGCCAGTGGATCAAAGTTCCCCTTCTCAACCCCTAACTTCCATGCACTCCCAGCTAGTGGTCAGCTGGCACTGGAGGTTCAAAACCAAAGGCTTGATCAGCAGGCGTACAAACCCTCTTTGTGAATATTACTTTGTCCCTCCTGTTGCTGTCTTTGACATGGGTTCCTCCCCATTTCCTGGCTTCGCACGTGTGTGTGCCATGATCTGTTAAATGCCTACGACATAGAAGAGAGAGGGCTGCTAATTTCATCTGATGGTGGTGTAACACTCCCAGTCGAGGGCCATCCATCACCCTGGGAGCTGTCAAACTACGCAAGAGACAGCCCTGGCTGCAGACATCACTGTGGGAAAGCCAGGCGTGAGACTGGGGCTCTGCAGGATGAGCAGATGATGGGGAGAAGATGCTACCACCAGCAGCATCCCGTGCCCTGCCTGGACGTCACCTCCCCTGCGCGCAAGGCGACCCGCTGCCCGATGAGTGTGGCTCAGGCGCTCACCCCTCCCACGACAGCACCTTTCAGCAGAGCTGGCTCCCCTTGGGCGGGTGACAGAGCATCGGGGGAGGCCAAAGGGACGAAACCCAGCCCGACGGGGGAGGTCTGCAGGCACAGCATCGGGGAGTTTGGAAGGGGAGCCCCACAACTCTGTCCTGCTGTTGGAAAATCTCCATACGCACTCCCACAGCAGCTGTGATTGCTCAGAGAAAAAAGACAAACACAGGAGGTCACAGGCTTTAAATGCCCAACAAAGCCACCCTAACTATTCTATTACAAAACCATCATGTTTTATAAGATGCTTATAAGCGATTTCCAGATTACCACTCTGAGCAAAAATGTCATTGACAGTCACAGCTATTCAGCTCAGAGGTCTTCAGGCCCACTCCCCTCCTCTCTCATTTCACTTAGCAAGAAACTCTAAGCCAATTATGTCCGTGTTTACAATATTCAGGAACCTATTCATCAATACACAGCGCATCCTCTTCCAGACAGCCAATGGAGTGTACTTGATGTGCCACTTGTGAGACAATTAAATCCCTCAAAGAGATGAGGGCGGAAAAAAAAATGAAGAAGGAAGAAGAGCTGCTTTGCTGGAAAAGAAGAACCCCCCCCCAAGCACTCTTACACAGGGTGGCTTTCTCCCCACATGCCTGCCTCCCATGGCCTCTGCGAGGTTTGGGAGCAGTGCCCTGAGCAAGTGCCCTGCCCAGCTCTCTCCCTTCCAGCTGGCTGCCAGCATCCACTAGTGATAGATGGGTTTCCTACTGCTGAGATCTCTATTTGCCCAGGGCAGCTGGAATTAGCCACCAGGTCCCCAAGGTGCTGAAGAGGCATGGAAGGCAGACGCTGAGCCTGTGCCCTGTTTCCTCCAGAAACCAAGCAGAAAAGCGGGTGCTGTCTTATTCACCCCCAAACCAGTGGCTGAGCAGCAGTAAAGAACCAGCCAGGTCCCTGTATGCACCTTTCCATCAAATGCTTAAAGTTTCCTTAGGAAAAGATTAATTCAAAAACCAGGAACAAAGCCTGAACAACTCTGGTGTGAAGCAGAGGTTAAAGCAAAGCTGCTCAGAGCTGGGGTCTGAGCAGAGCCGCAGGCACAGCTCACCATGCAGGGAAAGGAACCACGCTCCTGGGGGGCTCACTGCACCCCATGCTGCCGAGCAAGCTGACTCCCAAAGGGAGGACGAATGCTGAGTGGAAGGAAGTTTGAATTGGGATCAATACAGGACTAACAAAGAAACTCTATGTACTGTGTTATATGAGAGGTCAGACTGGAACGGATGATCTAATAGTCCCTTGTGATCCCGGATCAATGAATCCTGTCTAAAAACATAAACATGGGCTATGCTTGCTCCCCCCTCTTCTCTCCTTCATCTCTGCTCACAGTCTTGAAAATTTGGAGTCTCAGGGAGCTAGTGGAGCCATGTGATCCCTTCACTTCAGCAATAACATCCCTTGGCTTGTGCCCACAGCCACTCCTCTTCCAGATACTGTGCAAATTGCCAGCAGCGGGGACAAAACCTGCACTGCGCCGGTGTGCAGCAGCTTACAGCAGGGCTGAGAACCCTCTTCTGCCCAGCGCATGAGAGATCATGCCCGGTCCAGCCTGCTCCTGAACCTCTGGCAAAGGGTGAGAGCAGAATACTATCAGACAGGCTACGATCCCCTTGTTTCTTCTGCAAATATGGAACTTAAACATATAGGAAAGCTTTAAAAAAAAAATAGACTAGAGTTGAACAGCAATCTACCCTGGCTTAAAATGCTATGGAATATTTTGCAGCATAAAGCGCATACAAATTGCAAAAAATGTCAAGATATTGGAATGATGGGTTTTGCATTTTTTGGTTAAAGCAAAATGCTCTTTCCACTTGTAGGCTTCAGGAGCTCAGTTCTTGGTACTGAGAAAGGCATTTCCTAGGCACCGCTGCCAGCTGCTGACATTTTCTGTACTGCTGTCAAACAGCCAGCGCAGACCACTCTGAGAAAGCATCCTTGGCCAACCCAGCACAGCTATGTCCCCTCTTTGCACCAAGACAATGACTGTATTACAGAACTTGCGTCTTTGTTCTTGTGTTCACCAAGGCAAAGCAGACACAGACCTTTGTCTCTGCTTGCCCATCCTTTTGGCCAATTCACAACTAATGCTCTTCTGCTATACTCACTATCTGAAAAACACCAGGGTAAGGCTGATCACAGGGGGTTTCAAACCACATGGAGGAACTGATGAACATGGACCTTGCACAGTTTACAAATCAGTGAACAGGCACAATATCCAAAACTCCCCTAAAACCAAGGCAGTGGTGGAGGTGGGACATGTTACTCAGGTTTCCTGATGTGTTAACGTTGGGTCAAAAACATCCCCTCTCACCTTGCTTCTGACGAACCTGAAAAATAAGCCCCTGTCCTTCTACATTACAAGGACTTTTAGCCATTTTATCAGTTGCACCAAACTTATGCTCATTACAGCTTAGGTTGCAGTTTCTGTCATTTCTGGTTGCCCACGTGGGGGTTTTAGCCTCAGCGCAGCTTTGCTGGTGAATGGTAACAGCCTGCCCCAAATCTAGGCTAAGCCTCAGTGGGGCAGAGCCTCCAGGCTCCCTTCCGCACCTTCTGCTCTGAGACCAGGCTGGGAGGGTGCCAGCAGGGGAGGACTACATCTCACCTTGGCATCCTGCTTGGTGAGGAAATCCACAAACCCAAAGCCCCGGTGGGATCCCGTTCCTGCCATTTTCTTGGGCAGCCGCACAGTCTTCAGCTCTCCAAAGGTGCTGCGAATTAGAAAGGGAAAAGCAAAGACGCTGTGAGATCAAGGGAAGAACCATCATTTTATCCCAAACCACAGCACTACCAGTTGCAGACCCATGTTGCAGGCTTGCCAGCGCTGAGGACTAAGGCGAGCACTGTCCTGCGGCCGCTCTGCTTCCCTGTAAGCCCCATGTCCAAAGCACCTAGTAACAGCTGAAAACTCAGCTTGGATTTCAAAGGTCATCCTTTCTGGTCGCAAACCTTAACAAAGAAAAAAACTTCTTTAATGTAAGTGCTATGCTCCTCCTCCCTTTAAGAGATCTGCAAAAATCAAGGACCCAGCCTGCACGTTATGCCCTGTTCAGGGCAGGCAAAGAGCACCTCCGTGTTACCAGGAGTCAAGGCTGCTCCAAACCGCCATTGAAACAGATTTATTTCCACCTCTGAAGAGGGGCTAGAGCGCACAGGATATAGGCATGAGCCAAAGCACAGCCCCACAGAGACCTATTCTCTTTCCAGAATAGCTCCTCCATCCCCAGAGCCTGTTGTAGGCACCACATTTGCAAAGGTGTCATCCCTCTGCTCCACGGATGCTGGGCATTATTTTTAAGACTGGATTTCCTTGCTCTACCACTTCACTTGGGTACCTGCATTTCCTATTCTGCAGCCAGCCACCCAGCCTCTTTCATGGGCTGGAATAAACTGGTTTTATTTAAGCTTGCTGAATGAATAAAGGGAAACAGGTGAATTCAGCAGACCCAAGTCCTGTACAACAACCCCCAGATCCAGCAGCATTTCAGACAAGTTTCTGAGTGCCAACGGGATGGGAAGTCAGGAACGGGGGGATAAGGTGGGTCCTGCTTAGCTGGAGGGTGTGGGGTAGGGCTGGCAGCATCCACGCTCAGCCACAGCCCAGCAGAAACCTTGCCATGGCATACCTATCCCTGGAGAAGGAACTTGTCGCTTAAGCACCAAACCACGCAGCCATCCCACCAGCCTGGACCTTGTCCAAAAAACTTAAAAACAGACCCAAAGGCAGCGCTCACCGGATATCCCTCTCCAGTGCCATCCCCTGGAGAAATTCCAGGACAAAGCCGGTGCTTTCTCTGCATCCGAGTTCCCGCTTCCCCTTCTCCTCCCCTCCCCTTATACCCATTTATCAAACACATATGCACAAACTGCAGGCAATAAATATTTAATGTGGACCGGGTCTGAATAGATGTGTTATTTTATTTGAAAATCTACACACACGCGTGCATACACAAAAGGAGCCTGGGATGCAGCAGTGCCAAAGAGCACCTGGGAATAAACACAGTAAAGGCCATAAACGCTCTCGTGAAATGATATAAGCTAAATCCTGGGAGTTAACCTGGTGCACTGGCAGCATGACCAGGCATTCATCTACCCAATTTCCTTAGGCAACATGGTGTGTAAATGTACCATTATGAAGCCTCAAAATGAATCCGCACGTCTCCTCCTTGGTGCTTTCCCTCCCTCTCTCCCTTCTGCCCCCTTCGAGCTGGTGCTACACAAACAAACAAACAAACCTGAGCAGAGGCGAGGGAGCCTCCTCAGCCAGCAGGGATGCTCGGCTCCGGGAGCAGCAGGAACGCCCCATGGTTTCCAGCAGCAGGAAGGTCCTCCTGCAAGGGGGTGCAGGTGATGGGGGTCCCTGGAGCTCTGCAAGCGGCTCCTCTCACTCGCAGCATCCCTGTAGGACCTTGAGTGCCCCAGTTGGGTTAAGCAAGAAGTAACGAGAGAGCTCCTTGCCCAAGGAGATGACCATCTAGCTAGGAAAGACAGCTGGTGGGTGGCATGGGCAGGGGAGCGCTTGCTCCAATCTATCACTCTGTGGAAAACATCATGGGCATTGCCTGGGGGGAGCAGAATATTTGCTAAAGGAATATGAGCAGAATATTTGCTAAAAGGGAGAAGGTCTCAGACAACACTCACTCTGTGCGCTAAAACACGACGTCCTTCCCTTTGTCACTGAGACCCAATGCGCAGGATGGGCAAGAAGGTGCCCAGCAGAAGCAGGACGGCAACAGACCCCGGGGCTCTGGGTCCCAGGGGAAGCTGCAGTGACCCACATCAGCCTGGGCAGGGACATGAGAAGCTGGCTCTTCCTTCCTCTCCAGTTCAGAGCTGCCCAAGCCACCCATGCTGGGAGACACACGGAGGTGGTGGGGGCCCAATCCAGAGCAGGGCTGGCCATGGGCATCTCTCTGGGGGCAGGAAGGACAGTGGTATCCACCAGCGGGTCCCAAAGAGATGGGTCTGTTGGAGGAAGCTGCAGCGCAGCTCCCAGGGGGGAAGTAGGCAAAGCTGGAGGGTGAGGAAAGCCAAGGGGCACGACAGAGACAGGGCTGATCCCACCGGGGCTGTGGAGTAAAACATCCTCCCCCCCACTGCGGTGCTAATTAGAAACCACAACACAGCAATTACCATCCCAGGAGCTGTGAATGAAGTGGAGAGCTTGGGCCTTTAATGTTCTCCTCTCCAGCGCCAGGCAGAGACTCACACCTCTCTTTTCCAATTATTTCCTCCAGATCTGGGGGGAGAGAGGCAGAGGCGGAGGGAACCCAATTACCCCCCACAGTGCCAAGCTCCAGGTACCCGGGGAAGCCAGGTGCCACCGTGTTTGCTCCCACACCGGCTGCATCGATGCTGTAGCCTTCCAGCTCTGGGACAGCCGTGCACGGATTGCACCACAGCTGCCACGGGCAAAGCCACAGGAGTGGGGATGGCGGAAGGAAAAGGGATGCAGCTTATTGCCCAGGCAAAACCCAAACAAAATGACAGGGGAGGGAAGAAAGCAGCTTTTATACAGGCTGCTAAACTGCAGCTCACCCGTAAGATCTCACCGAGCTGCTTCAAAACATGTGCTTCCCCAGGGGTGGGGATGGCTGCAGAGGTACGTGGGGGTCACAGCATCTCAGACCCGGCGTCGCTGCCACCTCCTGCCCCTTCCAGCACACAGCTCCGATGGGCACAAACAGCATGAAAACACAGCATGCACCCCAGGTGTGTGGGTTCCTCTTGGAGCTGACGTCTCTCTCTCCCTCCTCTCTCCACGGCAAACTGGACAGAGATCAGAAAGCATTGGCAACAAACCCTGCTGCCGGTGCAGAGCACAGAACTGTGCCAGGCTCCTTGCCCTGAGCATGACAGTTTACAGAGAAGTCCCTGGAGTCAACGTGAGCATGAAACCTGAGTGGCTTCTGGATTTGTACCCACTGGCATCCATATCTTCTCCAAGTATTCCCAAGCCCCTGCACCAGCGCCAGGGTCAGCCACAGCACAAGCACTGAAAGACCTGGCGGTTGCAGGAGCAAAGCCCTTTCCTTCTTAAGATGTTGACTTGTTTGCAGTCAGCCTGGCTTAACTTTGCAGAAGATTGTAACCTCTTTTCTGGCGAGTCCTGTCCCCACCAGACCCATGTGCCTGGCCTGGTGCTGGATTTCTGGCAGGGCACCCCCACAGTTCTTGGTGACACCACACTGGGCTGGGATTTCATCCATAATGATGAGTGCAGCCAAGGTGCGTAGCAAAACCAAATGTCTTGTATAAGTGACCTCCCCATGGAGCGGCTCATAATTAATATAGGCAGTTTGGCAGGGGGGCAAAAGCGAAGAGCAAGAACTTTGCCACGGAGGCTGCAGGTTTGCAAAGCCCCCAGCGACCTGCCATGCACGCAGCCGGTCTGTCGCCTCCCAGCTTCCTTCCCCACATATTTACGAAAACCAGAGTCCAAACAGCTGTCCTCTGAAATCCCGAGGGGTGGGCCAGGGCCCAGAGCGGAGGGCAGAACACATGCAGAGGTGTGGGGTGGGTCTGGAGGATGTGGCTCTCCCAGCTTCCCTCTGTCTGTGCTGCCTGCATGCCACAGGCAGCTGCCAGCCAGGCTGGCAAAATCTGTCCTCACGCCTGTGCTTGCTCTCCCAGGCCTGGCACGTTTTCACGCCGTTGGCTGGATGGGATGACAGCCCCGAACAAATGCTGCAACTAAGACATTTCCTAAATGAGAACCTTTGTTTTGTGCCGATCCAGATTTACTGGGAAACCGGTAAAAGCCTGTACTAGCCCTGGCTGAGCAACAATCCACACGGCTGCAGAATAAAGACAGCCACAACCTTTCCCTCAACAAGTCACCCGTCCCAAGCTCAGCAGAAACACACGATGTTCCCAGAGATGCCAGAAGGGACAACCCCTCCCTCCCACTCACAAGAGATCCAGTACTTCTACATGGCATTGTTGGGTACCAGCCACTCTCCTGATGCTTTGGCAGCTCTTCCAGTGGTGCTGCAGCCACCCCCTTGCTTCCCTGGCTGAACACAGGGAAGAGAAGTAGATTTCTCCTCCACGCTGTAAGATGTACGCTGCAAGCTGGCGGCAGGTCAGAAGAACATCACTCCTTGGGATTGTAATTATATCCTTCTGGCACAGGCCAGCTGGGAGGCAAGTCCTTTGCCTGCTAATTATAGGACATTATATTGCTATTAAACAGAGCACACTAGCTCGGTAGACAACATACTGCTCACTTGGCTTTGTCTGTTTACTAGAAGGTGCTTGCATATCCTTCATCAACACAGCCAAGCAGCCAGAGGACAGAGAAGGATGGGGATACAGGTGGTCTCCAGAAACCCTCTTCCCTCCTCTGTCAGCACGACATGCAAGTTCCCACCCTGCAGCTCCCTCGCCTTCCATCACCGCTCTCCTGCTACGAGCACAGCACCAAATCCTCTGCGCTTCCACCCCAGTATCACCAGGCACACCAGTGCCAGCACCATCTTTTGCAGCTGACTCCACCACCTCTTTCCACAGCTCCTCTTTTCCCATCGAGTTTTGTTTGAATTTGTGTCCCCTCCTTCCAAGTCTCTCCCCACCCTTGCTCAGCTCCCAGTGTCTAAGTGGCCCCATCACTGCCCCAGGCAGACGTGACAGCTGTTCACACACGCTTGTTCATGGGACAGGTACGTCCAGATCAGGGTAAACATTAATCCAGCTAGGAAGCATCCCCTCCATCTCATCCCATTCCCTGTCTCAAATAGGAGCATTTAAACTGCAAGTTCCCTGGGACAGGCCAAGACCTGTCCAGCCCGGGTCGTTATTTTCAAGTCCCAAACACAAAGATGTGTTTATCATGCTTGATCTCGGTGTGCCCTCAGCTATGAGCTGATCGAGGACTCTTGGGTTGCCAAGTTCTGCAGGGGAAAGCACAACTGACACTGCAAATCCATGCGATGATTGGAAAGACCAACTGCTGTCCACTGCCAGAAGAGCAGACCTTCTTGGAATACAAGCAAAAAAATCACCCTTAGGTTTCTCCAGACACGTACAGACGTCCCACTGCGTGGGGCAGTCCTAAACCCCTCTCTCTGGTTTATATTCCTTCAAGAAAAACAAACTAGCAATAACCACGTTGGAAAGCTGATCAAGAAAACCTCTAGCAAGGTTGCCAACCTTCTCGTGGGTTGCCATCTACTGCCACCACGTCCTCCTCTCTCCCCTCCTCTCCTCTCACTGCCTTCTCCTCCCCAAGCCCTGCCACTGCCTAAATCCTGCCTCGTGACTACTGGCAGCCCTAGCACAGAGCTCAATCAAATGAGCCAGGCAGCATAACCACTCATCAGAAATGGCTCTGGGCAGGGACGAGTCCAAAAGAGACAGAAGTCCTTCCTTTCCTTTGCTGCACAACCTCTTCCCCAGGAGCAGGCTGCAGCCACACGTCAGCCCAGCAGAATTCACTCAATTGCTTTGCAATGGTCTTCATTTTATTATTTTTCCCCCCCTTGCCCCCAAATAGGACCTTCCCTCCCCCAACAAATTACCTCCCTGCCAGCCTCTGCTTCTGTGCCGATTTGCTGATTATTGGGGTGGGGGGTGGGGGAAATAATGGTCCTTTTTCTTTCTTCCTCTTCTAGGAACGCAGGACCCTGGCAAATGGTTTTGCCCCTGGGCTGAGCCATGGCCAGTTCCACCCCCTGCATGAGAGAGTTAATGAAATACGCAGCGGAAGGTCCCTCCCGCCTCCCGCTCCAGGACTTCAGCCGACTCCAGTACAGCTAATCCCATTACAAGAAAATAACGTGGATAATTCAAGCTAATGAAATCGTTACAAGAATGTGGACAGCCAGGGGTGGACATTCAGAGCCAATTTAACACTCCTTGGTGTTGTTATCCCCAGCACAGGAAATATCTGAAAGGAGGAAGGGAAAGGAGAGAAGGAAGAAAAAAGCCCTCCTCTCTTGTTAGCTTAAATCCTGTTAGAGAGTTCAGGAATTAATCTGCCACCTATCTCCCCTATTACCATTATCATCATCATCATCATCAATAACGTCTCCTCGGTAACCTGTGAAAATTAGCAAATGAATGCACAGGAGGGCAAAGCGGGAGTGAAGCCTCCTGACACGCTAAACTAAGTGCAAACTGCTGCTGCCTTCATCTCCGGTGGAGCCATGGGGGCAGGAGACGATGGGTGGAGGGACTTTGCAGCAGACCAGGTGTCCCCGTGGACCCCCAGCCCATGGCTGCACAGATGAAGCGATGTGGAAAAGCAGGTCCTTGCCTGCCCTGGCCCCGCTGCAAAGCTGATCCTGCATTCCTGCAGCAGCTTCTCACCTGCACCGGACAGTCCTGCTGGATAATCAAATCACCTTCAAAACCCCTATAAAAAGCCAGTGGTACACAGGAGGAGGACAGCCACGTCTGCGTCTTGTTCTTTACTACACGGATCATCAGTTTTTCCAGCTTCCTCTCCTCTTTGCCCAGGAGCATCATCTTTGTTTGGAGGCCTCTTGATCTGCTGCCGCAGCAAAACTGGGTTTCACTTTATGCGATTCTGTTCTTCAGTGCCAGCCTTGTGCTGCCGGGAGAAATGCTGCTGTCTTCTCTGAGCTCAGCTGCTTCCAAGGAATGGACCCCTTCTTGAGGCCAGTTTTCTGGCCATGCTGCAGAGAGCCTCCTGCGGCAGGTCTAAAGCCAGGCTCCCCTCTTGGCCACCCATACTGAGGGAAGCTGAGCACTGCACATGTCTGAGCTCAGCCACAGCATTTCGCCACAAATCATTCTTTTTGGCACTGAGCATTTCCAGACAGGAGCTGCAGGTTCTGCTGCACTTGTGGATGTGGTGGGGTACCTCCTCCACACCACCTGAATGAAGCACAGCCCTGTCTGCTTGGGGTTGGAGTTGTGGCAAGTCTCACCACAAGATTTCAGAGCTATTCAAGTCGGTATCCTCAGCTCACGTGGAATCATGAGCGTTCAAACACTTCCTGCACTTTCAGCTGGATACAGGTGGTTCCTACTCGTCCCTCTCCTGCGCTGCTGGCTGACGGCAGGGCAGGATCACGCATCCCCCTGCAGAGAAAGCTGCCTTCTCAGGGTGCTGCAGTCTCGTCCCAGACAGTACTTCATATCCCCATAAAACACCTGCAACTCCTTCCCTGGAAGCTTTGATGAACTGCTTGATGGGGCAGTGAAACAACACAGTGAAGTGAAGGGGAGACACTCCCAGGTCTCAAAGAAACCCCAAGTTTCCCCAGGAGACAGGGGTCTCCTTGAAATAAGACTTCCCATCAGGAACGTCCTACGTCCACAAAAATCTGGAATGACATCTTCAACTCAGGAGGCTCTCTGGGATCAGTGATGACCATCAGATCCTGATGAGGCAGGAGCAAGCACCAAGAGATGCTGCAGCTGTTGAGCTACTCCTAAGGAGCTCAGCAGCCAGCAGCGATGCTGGGGAGCAAAGCAGGGACCCCAGGCTCCTTTTCAGCCTCAGTTTCCCCATATGGGTAACTCTGCAAAGGCACATCTCTCCCATTCTTCCAGCTCGCTGCCTGCAAAGCCACAGCTGCTTTCTGCCAACCTCACGCAGACATACAAGGCTTTGATCAATCCATGAAGGCAGCAGAGGGACTTATGATTTAAAAAAAAGGCAGCGCAACATAAACATCTTCGGTACAAGAAAGAAAGCAAAAGCCCCGTGGCAAAAGCAGCAGAAAAGCTGGAAGTCCTGCAAAAGGGTGACCTGGCCTTGCAAGAAAGAGAAGTCACCCAGGGACTTCTCTTTGATGGAAGAATTGGGGCCAGAGAAAGGCACACGAGAAGCACGTTGCTCTGTGGGCTGTGGCAGTGGGACATGTGGTGTCCAACCTGGCTGGCTGTCCCCTCCCTGTCCCACGTGGAGACACTCTGATGTGTCGTAGAGAGGAATTTTCCACCTTTCTGCCACTACAGCACAAATAACACCTTTCCCTTTTTCTCAGGCTTGATTTCCACTAGACTTGTAAGAAATCAACACCAGCCAGATTTCCACTTTGTGTCCCCCCAAATTTGGCTAGAAGCAACCAACGCTTTCCAAAAGCAGCTCTGCCCGTGGCAGGAGAATGGAGAGTGGGATGAGTCCCCTGGGATGAGTCCCCCAGGATGCGCCCAGCATGAACGGCACCATTCGATGTCTCTGGATGTTCTCTCGCGAACACATCTAATTACATCCAGACGGCGCTTTTGGCACACCTGCCACAGCAACTGTTTATCTTGCCGACGACTTAAAGAGCATCATTTGCAAAGTTTGCTAGGAAGGAAAGCCAATTAGCATGTCGCCGGCTAGGCACAAAGATCCTCTTGCTTTATCTCCACTGTGGCTGCTCGGCAGAGGACTGTTCGGTGCTAATTTCCTCCTGCTGCTCCCCCCACATCTCTTTGGCTCCTCCAGTTGGAAATACACNGAAGGGAGAGGGCAATGGTGGTGAGCCAGCCCAAGCTGCCAAACCTGCCTGTACCAGGAGAAGTTGAGAGGCAGTGGGGCAGAGCTGTGCTTGAAGAAGGAGAGCCCAAGGTCCAGGGGCGAGGAGGACTGTTGCGATAAGCATGGCAGAGGGTCTTGCAAACAAAGTGCATGTTTTTTCTCTTTTTTAAAAACTGTGAATCTGGGGAAGAGGCAGGCACCATGCCCGTGGCAGAATAAAGTGACGCTTTGCCACACATACATGCCAAAAAAGTCATCCTGGTAGTCACAGTAGCCAGGGCAATGTGGTCTGGGAGTGGAGGGGAGCCTGCAAAGCTGCTGCGTCCCCGTCCCTATGCCACCCTCCCACATTCACCTCTCTAGCTGCCACACTGGCCTGGCACATCTGCCCCAGCCCAGCCTCATGGCTCAGGCCCCCCCACCGCAGCCCCTGCCCAGCCTTTGTAGCACTTGCAGTCCTCACCGATCTCTCCTTCATCCCCATCATCCAGCTCATTCAGGATTCCTCTGTGCCAGCTAAAGGCTGTGCTGGGACTCTCCTCTCTTGCACCTGCAAGTCTTCACATCTCCTACCCCTCCTTGTCAGCTCAGTGCCCATCTCTCACCAGGGACCACCAGTTGACTCATTTACCCATGCTGTTGATTTAAGTTTCACTGTGGTGTCTCCCTGACATGTCTCCCACGCTCCCTGGAATAACGGCGGCACTGGTCCCAGCTCCAGCACGCAGAGGAAGCCCACGAGATCCACCTAGAAACCAGGCCTAGAGAAGCTAGTCTGGCTTTTGGATTGCCCTTGCTCTCCATCTCTTCCACATGCAGAAAACTAAGCAAAATTTAGCTTTTTTTGGATTTATCGAATTTGGACCAGATCTCCAAAAGATATTCAGATGCTCGGTATCACAAATACTGTCAGTACCAGAGACTATATGGACAGAGATGTGCTTCTTCCAAGGAGATGTGAATTTACCCACAAGACTCCTGCTAAAATCAAGTCCCATTTTTGTGGACAGATCAGTCAGCAGCAGCCTTCCTTGTGACTTGCGGTGAAGCAGGATCAGAAACGCTACAGCTTTAGTCCCAGACCAAGAGGCAGCCATGGGACCTTCCCTCTCTTCAAGATGCAAGACCAGAAGGCAGTGGTTGTTTCCCATCACTTAAATGGCTTGTTTAAAAATGTAGCAAAACATTTTACCCCTCCTCGATTTATTTTCCTTAACAATTGCTTATGAGGGACCTTATCAAAAGCTTTCTGAAATTCCAAGTAAATTAGTCGTTAGGCAGATTTTCAGAACAGTAATTAGGCCACTCCATGCCCCTGATGTATTATTTACCTGAGAAGATATACATAATTAGGGCTCTTCTTTATAACTGGTATTACAGGCACTAAATTCTACTCCAGTCTATCGTGTAATTATGCAATTAGGCTGCATGCTAAACAGAAAGGAACCAATTCTGAAAACCAAGCAAAAAGAAAAAAAAAAAACAACAGTAATTATTATTTTTTAAATCCTCCATCACCAGCACAGCAGTAGGTCTTAAAATTTTAATATCCCCCCACTTAAGTCATTTTTAAACAGGTGCCACAACCAGGTTTGGTTTCTTAATTTTGCCGCATTTAATCCTACTTTGCAAGGTTTAACGTTGTGCGAGAAATTCAGTTCCTTGAAGAGATTTGCTTTAAAGGCTAATGTTAAAAGGGGCCTTTCCCTTCTCCAGTCGGCACAGATTTGCCATGCCGGTGGAAGCGGCAACGCATTGTCTTGCAGCCTCCCTTCACCACTCCTCAGCCCCCCACTCCTCCCAAATGATGATTATTTTTCAACAGCTCCCCGGCTTGCAGCTGGCAGCTGGCAGAGGCAGACAGGTACAGTTGCTATGGTACGACCGTCACAGTAATTCAGCCCTACAGTACTGGCTCCTGCACCTGAATTTAACGGGGCAGTGCGGCAAAAAGAAAGGTGGGGAGTGCCAGGGGGGATGAGCACCAGCCATTGAGTGTCTACGGCAGGAGATGCTAACGTGCAGAAAACCACCCAGCAGTCTCTGCCTGCCTTTCAGACAGAGGGATGGACCCGGTCGTATAGAATCATAGAATCATTTAAGTTGGAAAAGACCCTTAAGATCATTGAGTCCAACCATCAACCATGCACACTAAACCAGGTCATGAAGTGGCTTTTTGAATACCTCCAGGGATGGTGACTCCACCACTTCCCTGGGCAGCCTGTTCCAATGCCTGACAACCCTTTTAGTAAAGAAATTTTTCCTAATATCCAATCTAAACCTCCCCTGGCACAACTGGAGGCCATTTCCTCTTGTCCTATCACTTGTCACTTGGGAGAAGAGACCAGCACCCACCTCACTACAACCTCCTTTCAGGCAGTTGTAGAGAGCGATAAGGTCTCCCCTCAGCCTCCTTTTCTCCAGGCTAAACAACCCCAGTTCCCTCAGCCGGATCCTCATAAGACTTGTACTCCAGGCCCCTCACCAGCTTCGTTGCCCTTCTCTGGACACACTCCAGCGCCTCAATGTCTTTCCTGTAGTGAGGGGCCCAGAACTGAACACAGTACTCAAGGTGCGGCCTCACTAGTGCCGAGTACAGGGGGATGATCACTTCCCTGCTCCTGCTGGCCACACTGTTTCTGATACAGGCCAGGATGCCGTTGGCTTTCTTGGCCGCCTGGGCACACTGCCGGCTCACATTCAGCCGGCTGTCAACCAGCACCCCCAGGTCCTTTTCCTCTGGGCAGCTTTCCAGCCACTCTTCCCCAAGCCTGTAGCGTTGCATGGGGTTGTTGTGACCAAAGTGCAGGACCCGGCACTTGGCCTTGTTGAACCTCATACAATTGGCCTCAGCCCAATGATCCAGCCTGTCCAGATCCCTCTGTAGAGCCTTCCTACCCTGGAGCAGATCAACCCTCCCTCCCAACTTGGTGTCATCCGCAAACTTACTGAGGGTGCACTCAATCCCCTTGTCCAGATCATTGATAAAGATATTAAAGAGAACCGGCCCCAGTACTGAGCCCTGGGGAACACCACTTGTTACCCACTGCCAACTGGATTTAACTCCATTCACCAAAACCCTCTGGGCTCGTCCATCCAGCCAGTTTTTTACCCAGCGAAGAGTACACTTGTCTAAGCCATGAGCCGCCAGCTTCTCAAGGAGTATGCTGTGAGAGACAGTGTCAAAGGCCTTACTGAAGTCCAGGTAGACAACACCATGGCCTTCCCCTCATCCACTAGGTGGGTCACCTGGTCATAGAAGGAGATCAGGTTGGTCAAGCAGGACCTGCCTTTCATGAACCCATGCTGGCTGGGCCTGATCCCCTAGTTGTCCTGCACGTGCCATGTGAGCACACTCAAGATGAACCGCTCCATAATCTTCCCCGGTACTGAGGTCAGGCTGACAGGCCTGTAGTTCCCCATTTGTTCCTGCCTTCATCGTGGTCTGCAAAGTGAGATCTCGGCTCTTCTGTGGGTCCCTTCCTACTCGTGCCCGCTCGTGGGGCATTGCACAAGCACAGTCACGTCTGTCCTGCCTTTGTTTCCTGGTCCTTGCTGATGGAGGAGTGCATGCCATCGGGTCTCACGTAGGGTGGGGAGGTTTTTTTAATCTACCTATTGTTATATATCTATTTTAGAGTTGGTGAGATCCAAGAAAAACACCCAAGACTCGCTGAGCAAGCTGACACCCCCCAGAAAGATACCTGCGTATTATACGCATTTATTTTCATGCTTTAAAGACTCAGATGATTCATTACTTAGTTAAAGCATGAACAGATTCCCTTCCAAAACTTTACATCTCAAAACTCAGAATTTCAAAGCCAGTTCCCAAGGCACAGGAGAAGATGCAGAGCTGGCATGGGGAACACCATAAGCATCAGGAAGCCCTGGGTTTAAACAGCGCTGTTGGACTTGCATTTGAAAGAGAGCTGGGGGTTCAAAGTTGTCTGCTGGTCCCAAAGCTGGTGACTCGGAGGAGTTAAAAGATAACTGCTGTTGGACATGTGTGACCGAAGAGGTAATTTGAAACCAGTAGAGATGTCGAAAATCCCACTCTAGTATTATTTAGGTTTTGCTGCTGCTTCTCTCCTCTTTTGCCATCTTACAGAGAGGTGAGCTCTGCTCCCAGCCCTGGTCACTGCAGGGCTCTTCTCCCCTCTGCTGCCACGTGCCAGCCCTGCTGAGGCTCTGCCTGGGCTCTGGCCACTCTCAAGTTCTGTGATTTCACCTAACCAACAGCGTTCTTCTTGATGCTATTGTAATTTTTTGTTTGTTTGTTTCCTGTAGCAGACAAAAGACATTCAAGTATAGTGGAGAAAGGACCAGCTCTATCAGGACAACTGAAAGAGGACTTCTCTTGAGCCTTCCCCAGCCTCCCATCACATCCACCTCCAAGGACAATGCCAGGACCAAACCACAGTTTCTGATACCCCCTCTCATGGTGGCTCTTACCGAGATGTACAACCGACTGCAGTCATGACCCTTATATCCCAAACCTCATGAAATCAAAATCCTTGCATGGACTTCAATGAGAGCTTCCAACGCTTGCAAAGCCTTTCACAGAGCTTGCGCTCATAAGCCACAATTCTCCCTGCAGGCAGCACCTTGCAGGACCAGGGCTTAGGAGCCACCAAGTCACAGCAGTAATCACCAGTGGGTCAGGATTTCAAAGGAGGCCACAGCTCCAACAGCGCTGAAATTTGGGGATTTATCTCTCCTGGGCTCTTTTGAAAATCCCGATCAGAGTACAGCTCTGGTCAAAAATAAGTTATGCTAAAAATAGTGCTCACAGGAGGGCTCGGTACAAATCTCTGCTCCTCTAGGATTCTTATGAGTCAGTTCGTTTCAAAGACAAGAGGAAATTTGTACAACTAGCAAAGCAGTAAACACTGAAGGGAGATTTAGCCATAGCTTGTGGGCCCCCAAAGGTGTACCTAGGGCATCCTTTGGAGAAAGCAGCCTTGCTGTTAAGATACCAGCTGCATCAACAGTCAAAGGAAAAAAAAGAACCCCTCAGATTCAACTGTAGAACTTCCAGCACTGAGCTGGAAGAGAATAAATATAGAAGCAACGAGATATTTATAGGCAGACAGCTATTTTAACACAGCTCTGCTTTAAAGAGAATCCTTATTTAAGTCTTGTCCCTGTAAAGCTGCAGGATGACTTAGAAAAATAACCAGATTAATTATTTTCATCAGGAGAACAGAGAAATGCATAGGGAAGATCAAATACATGCAAATGCATTAAGAATGTGGGAGCTTGAGTATAGCGCTTCTGTTCTGGTGACTGAAATACAATAAGGATGGCGAGATCTCCCGAGCACAGGCTTGTCTCCAAAGAGCCCAGCCCAACCACATCTGAAGTCTGCCAGGGATCAGAACAAGACAAAGCATTAAAAACAGGCACATGTCAGTTCGTCGGCGAGGCAGTCTGGAAGGCACCACACTATCGTGCTCCCCTGACCAGCACCGTCCTGTCCAGAGACTCGACCAACAGCAAAACATTAGTTTTTCCCATTGTACTGTAAAAGCAGTATGAGCAGAGGAGTATTTCTAGACATAACTGCATTTACTCCGATAACTGTCCAATTTGCCCACCCCGTCACCAAAATTGGAGGTGCAGCTGTTCCCCAAGCTACAACGGTTGCTTTCTTCTTGCTCGTCGCATGCCCTGTCCTTTGGTCACCCTTTCCCAACCTGCAACAACTACAACACCTGCTAAAGCTCAGAGGCTACTTTATGCAGTGGGACACATCTTTATAGGTCACTTGGAAAACTCTCAGAAGACAGGAGGACAGGGAGCGATTGCATGGTGCAAGCATTATCTGAGCCATCATGGGATTCAATGATCATGCCTCTATTTCTGCAGAAAGCTTGTTGCTCTCCACCCATTGGTCTCAGAAAGTGCTTGCAATGACGGGATGAAGGGGAGAGAGATTTGTACCACTGCAAACAGCAAAGAACAGCAGAGGCCAGGATGGAAGTTGACAACTCCAGCTGATCTGCCCGTGGGACTTTCTGGGCAAAGAAAACTGCAGTGGAAGTAACTGCTCGTTGGGTTTGTTTTTTTTTTATTTGTTTCCTTATTTATGTCTTAGCATGGAAGAGCATTATAGAAGCAGCAGGGCTGCACTGCAATAAGAGTGCGATTGAATTGAAAAGCAGGAGTGTGTGTGTGTCCATGTGTAGGGAAGCTGAATTCCACACTCATCGGCGCTGCCCCGGGGCCAGGCACACACATCCCACCACTGCAGCAGAGGCAGATCCTCCCCGTGGGGTTGGACCTTTGCTAGGCATGGAGTGAGCCACCACTGGGCACTCCCCACCTCCTCAATGGAGGGAGATGTCCCAGAGGTGGGGACATGCCTCCCTGTACTGTCCTTGCCTAGCATCTCGCTGTATCGGTATGCAAACACCAGCAGCCGTGAACCCTGCCAATACAACCTTGCTAATTTAATAAATGGACTTCCACGAGGCTAAGCGTCTGCTTCAGCGCTCCCCATCCCCCTGCCCCAGCCCTGCCCACCCCCTCCCAACTTAAAACCTCTTCAATAAAATAAATTAAACCACCCAACAAAAACACACAGCCTGAGTGTTTTATAGCTGTGCTCTCCAGTGAAAGTCAGAAAAATACAGAAGAGGGCAGAGCTGGGCAGGACAGTTGAAAGGCAGCACTGAGCGGTGGAAGGTCTCCCCATTATCCCCCTTCTGCTGTTCCCCCCGAACCTTCAGGAAGGCTCATCACAACACCCTGGGCGTTCACAATCGATTGCAGGCAAGAATAGACGCTTGTACGTTGCCAACAGATGCTGTCAACACAGCGTGGCAGCCACAGGCTTGCTGAGGTGAACGCGAGGTAGAAACAAGGGGCTACAGAGGAGGAAGAAAAACCCATGTTCTTCTGCATCTGCTGGCAATGCCTGCACCAGCTGACCTGAATGAGCTGTAATGCACACATGGATGCTGGGAGGAAAAAAGAGACAATGACACACCTGAAAATAACCTGCCAGGGCTGACTGAGGTCCAAAAGGGCCAGAGTTTGCCCTCCTCAGAGGGGACATTTCCAACAGCTTTTGACCGCTGGCTGCTGGGGCAGAGACACCCAGCTTGCAGGGACCTGGAGACAGAGCAGGGACCTCATTTCTCCATGCTGCAAGGCTTCCAGGCCAGGGGCTTTCAAAAGAAGATCCTAATTTTTAGGGCAAAACAGATAGGTACAGCTCTCTGAGCTGGTACACAAGCTGCCATGCCATACTGGAGTTGAAGGATTCAATGAGATGGGAGCAGGTAACCACTCCCCCGAAAGAGAGATGCTCTGCTTGAGTAAGAGGCACTTACCATGTTACGAGTTTTCCTCTGATTCTTGCACTGATATCAAGCAACAGGGCTCAGGAAACCACCTCCAACCATCACCTGCCTGCCTCTGAATGACCACAACATCCCATATACCTCCCAGAAGCAACGTCTCTGCTTCAAGTGGAAGATCCTACACACAGGAAAGAGTAAAAGCTGATGCTAAGAAGCATCACTGCGGGCTGGTCACATACAATGTGCCGCATGACAGCCAGCTGCTAGGTGCAATGCTCTAGCCCTGCAAAAGGAGGTTCAAAGAGCTTTCCTGCCAGCACTCACTGCTTATAAGGTCAATGCAAAGGTGGGCGAACACACTGCACCATGGAGATGCCAATGTCCCCAAGGGATGTGCCTATGTAGGATGAGCCTGCTTTCTTTTCACACATCAGAGGATGGCCTTCTTGAGAAAGAGGGAACCTCAGAAAGGAATGAGAGCCAGAAAAGCATAAGCAGAGTTGATTAAAGAAATGGAATAATACCTGGATTCATAGATTCTCTAACGTTTCATAAGCATTAGAAAGCGTTGATAATGCCCAGCACTCAGCCGGAGGTACCAGAGGCTGCTGCTGGCACAGGATTTGCTGCTCCCATCCTCCACTCCCGAGGGTCCAGGGCTCTGTGGGCATGAGAGCCACAGGTGCCTTGGGGCTCATCAGACTCCTCTTCCCAAACAGGCAGGTAACTCCCCTCCCAAGGTTTATTGCAATGCTTTTTAGTCTCAGATAGCCATCTGCTGTAAGGAGAGAGCTGAGCCTTTTAACGTATTGTTTCCTTCTCAACTCTGCAAACACAGGGAGACCTGAGCTGCTGCTGCTGCATTTTGCCAAGTGTCACAAGAAGCGTGGCTATAGGGTGCACAATGACAGAAAAGGGGAGAAGATGATCCTTTCAGCCCCAACCCACAGAAAAATACAGAAGCTCATGTGGAAAAAAGCTGAGCACCTTCCAGAGATAAGAGTAACAAAAATTGCTGCGGACAGAGCAGAATCCCTGCTGCTGGAAAGCCTTACAGAGGGACCAAGCTCCCAGCCAGGATTGCCTCGGGAGCACTGAGCCTGCATGGGAGCTGTCAGAGTCCCAGCCCTACCTCGTGTGATAGCAAGAAGTCCCTGCAGAGGTGACAGCAGCGAGCAAACAGCCGAAAAGGAGGAGAAACGAGACAGGAGGCAATGGCAGCTGGGGAAACAATCTTTGCAGGCAGAGCCAGGCTGCGCTCGCTTACATTAAAAAAAACAGAAAAGGGAGGCAACTGGTTAAAGATGAACTTTTAAGCAGCATCCCTGCTGTCCACAGGTAGGGCAGGGCAGGTTGGCAGCTCCCCTCCCTCCCTCCGAGACTCCCCTGCTGCAGCAGACCTAATTTCATGGGGTTTTTGCACAAGCAGCGGGGTGGAAAATGATCATCGGGAGGCAGTGCATGGCGAAGCACCCCCCCCTTCCCCAGATCCCCCTGCAAGGTGAGCAGCCCCAGCCTGGTCCCGCTGGGTCGGTACTGCAGCAAGGAAAGAGGCTACCAATGAGCCTTCCAAAGCACAGCCATGGTGCAGAGCGGGGACCCATGCTCCCCCCATCCCCATCACCCTCCTGGATGCTGACGAGAGAGACAGCGCAGTCCTGCGTGACAGCGTGAAATTAATATGATTTTGGGGGAAGTTGGCAGTGAGTAATGAGCATCTGAAATACCTCGTCTCCACCCCCTCATNCCTTTGGATGCTAGCATGGTAGCAGGATCAAAGGGTGGGAAGAGCAAGACCTGGGTTAAAGAGAACCAAAGTGGGGCTACGCAGCCCACCTGACAACTGAATTTGCAGGGCAAGTTTTGGCACAAATCCCAATGGTGCTGCTTGCGATCAGGGCCAGCCCACCAAAGTGCCGAGATCAGCACTCCTGGGCTTGGAAAAGTCATCATTGCTGCCTTTCCAAGTGAGGCTCCACAAGGAGATGTCAAAA
>VYZV01007787.1:176881-203917 GCA_013401275.1 Pandion haliaetus | reverse complement strand
AAAAAAAAAAAAAAAAAAAAAATGCAAACAGAGATGCAAATAAAGGACACAATGTCATCCTGAGGAGAAAACTGTGATTCATTAGAGGCTTGTTCAGGACCTTCTCATGAAATGAGACTGAAAAATACCCACATGTACATGCTAGCAAAAGACAGGAAGGTGGATGGGTCAATGTCACCATGCAAGAACTCTAGTTAAGAAATTTTAACAAAAAGAATTTTGAGGTCAAGAAAATAATAATCTTGATTACTCCTTGACTTAAAGGCTAAGACACAAGCTCAGAAGTGCGTCCAGTGTCATTTCAAAGTCATAGATTCTGCATCCCCCTGGCTGCCAGCCCCCAGTGTAGCCTCAGGGGCCAAGGGACAATTTTGAAAATGAACAAGAACCAGCTACAACATAAGGCAAAAACCCCCACATTTTTTCTTCCTTATATATAGATGCACACATACTCTTAACAATTCAGACAAAAAGAGACCTTATAATAGTAACAGCACTGAGTGGGTTATTTACAGGAGACAGCAGCTCCTATAGGCTTTGTTTCTTGCTTCCTATCGAGGAGGAAAAGCCCACGTGTAAGCACACATGTGTGCCTGTTCCACTCAGCACGGAAAAATGGCAAAACCCCCAAAGCAAAATCCCAGAGTTACATTTGAATAAGACATTTCAAAAGCAACCCCTTCCCCATCTCTCTCCACCTCCCTGAGCCCCTCTGCGCTGATGAGCAACAGAGTCTGTGCGTAAAACTAATTAAGTTCCATCGGGAGGTTCGGCTTGATGCCCTGGTGAGAGATGCTTTAGCAGGAGTCAGAGGGAAGCAGCCTAGAAACTCCTTTCATTTGCATTGGACAACTGGACTGCGCAAAAGCAGGCAGCCGAAAACTCCTCAGCAGAGGTTTTGGGCAAGCAGAAAAGGGGACCTGTGGGTATGGCATACGTGGAGTGCAGATGAAGGGAAGAAATTATAAAAATCAAGTATTGCAATGAATATTCAAGACAGGGAAAGAGATGTGCTGAAAAAAATCTTCCTTCTGCTCTTGGGAAGATCCACCTTTTAAAGCAACCCTGCCAAGATAACACAGAGTTAAACATTTCCTTATCTATGTTAAACACCTTTATGATTCAAACTGAAAAACCGCTGAAAACCTATTTCACTCTCCCCCACCCCATGGCTTACTATGGATAGTCACATTGAAGTAGCCAGTTACATTTCTGGTCTCTGAATATCAACCCAACATTGCTGTGTTTAGGTTTCCAGCACATAAGGAAAAGGCTTGAAGAAGGACCAAAAAAACCAATAGATGTTTAATTTATGCTTTTTAAAATAAACCAGCCCAGCAGATCCCTGTATTCTCATCCAGAGCTCTCAGCTCGCAAGGCTGGTGCACATACCTGCGAGCTGCTGCCCAGAAAAGCACCCGCACCCTGCATTTCCCTGTGAACCGCTCCCAGGCACCTGCAATTTGGACATGGGAGCACGCAAGGATTAGTAAATCCCCTGTGCTAAGCTGGGCTGTAAGGGTGCACTTGGGGTAGGCTGTGCAGGAGAACAAGGTCACACACAATCCAAAGACCTCAGGAAGCATGGCATGAGGCGGTCAGGGGATCCAACCTAAGGAGCAAGACTTAAATCTTCCAACAGCCCCGAGCAAAGGGGGAAAATGGGGTGATAACAGAGACCAAGGGCAGGAGGAGAGCCAGGTTATGCAGTATGATCACCGGGGAGACCACAACAGCCCAACACAATGGCACTCCAGCCAGGACCTGTTGCAAATACCAGCCCTGAGTCTGCTGGAAGGCTGCAAGGAGGAGACACTGCCAGGGACGCTGGAGGCAGGGGAAAACGCAATGGTAAAGAAACTCCATCTTCCCCTTGCACACTGCAAAAAATACCGAAAGGCACCAGTGGGGCAGAGCTCCTCAGCCAGGAAAGGAGGGAGCAAACAACCAAGCAGCTTCCTAACCACGCCAAAGAAAACATATCCAAAGATGCATATTTTTTGCAAGTGCCTTCAAATTACGTGGGCAGACAGGGCCCGCACAGCAGGCGGGTGAGAGGGGCAGAGCTGCACCAGGGCGGAAAGCTTCAATCCAGAGCAGCATCCTGCAGCCCCCCATGCCAGACATGCTCCTCCTCAGAGCCCAACACGTAGACCTTGCATTCTAATTAAAAAGCTGAAATCCAGCATTAAAGCAAAGTGCCACATCATCTGCTGGCATCATCGGAAGCTGCTTGCATTTACTTCTCCTGAGGATGTCGCCTTAAACCAGGTCACTGATGCTTCTGCCAACCCATGCAGCCCTGCAGTGCTCTGGGCATGGGTTTGCACCGTGTTTTTGGGAAGCCACCTTTAAAATGGGAACCAGATGTTGTTATCCCTAGGGATGGAACAAAACAGGGCAAAAGCACTGTTGGCATAGGAGTCCACCCATACACTGAAGACACTAGAGCACGTACATGCACCTACGTGTGTGCTCAGATGCAAACCACCACATCATCGAGTGCCTGTAACCTCAGGGTACTTAATGGCCTGAAGCAGGAGCCTGGGGATGGCTTTGGAGATCCCAAGGGACAGGTCACTTTTTAAACCACCCATTTGATTCCTGGAGAACACAATACAGCGATCCCACTCAACACCAAACCAAACTCAGAGGCATGATTACTGCTGTCAGCGCTCAAATGTGTAATGAGACATGTTCCAGTTCTTGCTCCTAAACCCGTTTTTGACAGGTTTCCACCTGAACGCGTGCCTCTCAGCAAGATATATGTTCCACGGTCCATCCATGTCCTAGCACCAATGTCCCAATTCACAGAGGAAGCCAGAAATCTGGGATCCAACACCGACCCAACGGTTGGGTGCAGAGCACCCACAGATGCTAGCTGCTTCCCCGTGGTCTTTCTGCTGGTACAAGGCTCATTTTTGGGCATCCTCTTCATTCACAGGCTTGCAAGCATGGTACCCTGGGACGAGCAAGGCGTGAGTATTGCAGAAGAGCTGGCAGCTCAGTTCTGCACAAATACCTTCTGGCATGGCACAGCCCCGCTACTGAAGCATCTGTGCATTTGTTTTAATACACTTATCCCACCAGTCCTTCTCAGGAGTTCTGTCCATTCTCTGAAGCACCTAAGCCCCAATCCACAAAAATAGTTGAGTGAGTGATCAATACCGGCCTGAGTAACACGAGCAAAGAATTGAGCAAGGTATCCAGACTGGACCAGCCCTTCCCCTCACATCTGCAGACTGCTCCAGTACAGCACTTTTTCATCTGACACACACATGGAGCAACAAGGGTTTGCTGGGCCACAGGCACCAGACTGTGGAAGACCAAGAAGCTCTTCCCTCAGCAGAAGCAGCCTCCTGGGGAGAAGGGGTGATATGTTGCTCTGGGGAACATCTCTGTATTCACTGATAACAGAGCTGAAACTATTAGCTTTAAACCAGTAACTACACAGAGGTAGGACAAGATACATTTAGCTGGCGGGCTCTGCTCATCACCTAAGCAGCCACCCCCTTCTCCGAGTCCTTCAGACTGCATCTAGCTGCAGACTGACAGTTGGGCCATCATGATAAAATGACTCAAAAATGCAGCTTAATCTGTTCATAGATATAACCCAGACAAACAGGGCATGAACCCAACAGTGGTTTCTTCCACAAGGAAGGTTGATGATCTGCTCTGCACCCTTCCATCAGTACTATAAACCAGCATGCCCAATGCCTGTGCATCTAGAAACTTTGCCCTGTCTCCCCCTGCCCCTCAAAAAACATTCTCAGTATCTTATCTATGTAAATTTAATTTTGTTTTGGTTGTAAAGGGCTAAGAGCATAATAAATAGGAAGTTTTATAGTCCTAGGAGAGTCACAGTCATGTTTGCAATGCACGTGCCCTTACCTAGACTCTGTAGGGTGCTGGGGGGAGTTTCCAGCTGTTGAATGGTGGAGAAATACCTGCACTTTGGCTTTTCACAGGAGGGTGCAGGACACACCAGGGGACGTCACTCCTAGTGAGGAGCTAAGCAAGTGATTCAGCCAGAAGGAGACATCTGACCTAGGACAGATCTGCTGATGTGGCAGGATGGCAGAAGGAACAGGCAGACCAGGAGAATCACTGAGCCTGTCCCACCGTCTCCAGACCAGACCTCCAGCATGGGCTCAGCAGCTCCTGTGGCTTCTCCCCAGTATCCCACACACCAGCTTCATCTCCCCTGGCTGCAGTTGTGCAGCCCCTGCCCTACCCTCTGCAGATTCTTACACCACGAGGAGGTGCTCACTGTGACTTCTGCAGCTCCCCCAACATTCATGGGCCATCTAACAGTACAGAGAGGAAGTTTTAAGCAGCAATGGATTTCAAAACATTTATAGCACAACATCTAGAGTTTTAAAAGCGAAAGAATCACTCACGAGAGTAATCTGACATTAGACTGTTCAGCAAGCGATGCTTACAGCACTGTGCATCCTAGGGCTGTTTGCACCGAATATTCTAATTAATATTGCCCAGCACTTGCTTAACAAACTCACATGTTTATGAAGGGACTAATTTTTTTCCTCCTCTGCCTTTCAGTAGCAAAGATTTCCATGGCTTCAACAGGGCAACGTTACTCTGGGAAGGAGAAATTGTCTTCAGTCATGTAGACTCCATTACTGGGAGAAAGGTGTGAACAGCAAGCATGTCTGGCAGACGGATTCATTATACCACCGTGTCCTTTATAATGGGAAATGAAAAGCCCATTCTGATAACTACACTTTATTATAATAGGTCAGAAGAAATGAAAGGCATCATCTTATAAAATTAACTTCATAAAGACTGCCTTTAAAAAAAATATCTCTGCCAGTTTATCCACCGAATCTTTCTTCAGAGATTTTTCTTCTTCTAGAAGAGACATGACTCCAAAGTCTTGTCCCACTGGCTGTCTTCACTTTTACCCTGTTTCCTCCCAGTCAGTCCCAGGCACTTGTTTTGCCAGATGCAATAAATGCCATATCTTTGTCAAGACAGAGAAAATAGTCAGCAAAGGAGTTAAAACTGAAAGAGACACCCACCCCCAAAGGTCTTTGCAAGAAGCAGCATTACTTTCTTTATAGGAAAGTCAGATTATGGCGATAAATGCACCCGATAACCTGTTCTGTGCTCTGGCATACCTTTCACAATTGCTTTTTCTGCTAGCTGCTTCTTTAGTCAAACTAAAGTCCACTCTCTCAACTGATAATAATTTTGTGATTTAACAGCTTTACACAATGTGTTTGATTGCAGTTCCTACAAGTGAAAGGCAAGGGATGGCCAGACGGACAATAAGACACCTTCCACACTCACAGCGCTGGCACCTGATCCCATTCTGAATTTTGAGGGTTAATGTCTATTGCAGTAATTGGCAGGGGAGGGCAGTAAGTGATGGTCATTGCAATTTTAGGAGAATTTATAGCTATAGACACAATGGTAAGCTCTCAGATATATTTTGCAAACAAAAGAGGAAATAATGCCAGCCCCAATACCTGCTACTTGAGATGCAGCTCTAATAACTGCATCCTTCTGTGGTACAAGCATCAGTTATGTCAAATTCTAGCCAGACTGTCAACAGTATCTATCCCTCAGGTTGCATTTGATTGGGTAGAAAAAGACTTCTTAAAAGATTTCTAAATCTAATCATTCCCCCTTTGGGGAAAATAAAACATACATCTCCTTGAAACATTATATGCCAACTGTGAAACAGCCTTATTTTTAATATTCATGAAAGTTGGTGCAGATAGGGCGAAGGAGGATGGAAGAGGATGCTACAAAACAAATAGTTAATTGGAACTTCCAATGAAGGCTGCATGGATCTAATGTGATAGATTTTAAAGGAGCCTAATTTTCAGAAATTGCCAGAGCTCCAATCTGTGAAAATGTGGCCTTTCACAGATCTCCAATTCAGTTTGCCACATCTAGAGTTCCTTTTGAAAAAAAAGTCTTACCATAAAAGCCCCCAGTTTGGTAGCAAAAATTAGCAGTCTTCATGGGATATCAATCCCTTTGTCTCTCTTCCCCTAACTATGGGTCTTTGGAAAGAACTAAGGACCATTTGTCTTTTGTTATTTTTCCTGGTAGTAAAGATAAGAGTGGAATCTAATAAAGAACAAAAATGGGGGAAAAAAACCCACACCCACAACAGCTAAATCTTCACACCTAGCCCAAAAGCAGCCCCTGTAATTGAAAAGCATTTCTCCTTCTGAAGAAAATAACACCTACCAGGTCTCAAAAAAAAAAAAAAAAAAAAAAAAAATCCCTCGATGGTGCGAGAGAGGCCAACACCTGCAGCAGAAGATGGTAGGACACACTCTGAACCAGTGCTGCACACCCCAGCAAAGCCATCGGGTCTGGTGTGGAAGGTGGGCAGCACCTAAGGCTCATGGAGCCCTGCAACGAGACATTTATTTTGCAGGTGAAGGACTTTAGCTCTTAACCAGAGTATTCATGACTCCTGTACAGAGAAAATTAAGTACCACTTTTCTCCAGCCCAAGAATGAGAACTTGATATCCCCCAACTCCAAAATTAAAAGAAACACATTTGCTTTGAATCTCCTGCAAACTATGAGCTTGGGGAAAAATCAATTTGAATTTTACACTCACTCATAGACCTTTCCCAAGGGATTGCCTGGCCTCCTTCCTCCCAGGGATCCACCTCACTGCCAGGGTCGAGCAGGAGGAAACTCCTGGGGAACATGGCTCCCCAAACCTGCTGGTGCTCATGATGCAGAGGACACGAGCGGTCATGCAATGGGAAGCATGCGTGTCACCAGCCAACTTCCAAACCACAGTGAGATGCAGCCCAAAGGATAGTGCAGAGCCTTTCCCCGCGGTTTGCACAGATCACTCGATGCAGCTGGGGATGGGCAACAGCAAGGGAAGGTACATGCAAGAGAGCCACGGTCTACCTTTGGCTGCTCTAAGAACACGAACGATGGTGTCTAAACATTTAAGCGATGGATCCATAAAGAACGATATTAAAAAGCGTAAAGACAACCAGGGCAGGATTTCCTGAGCAACCAGTGCTGAGCAGCACAGGTACAGCAGCTTTCAAAATTCGCTACTCAAAACACCCAACTCCCTTGTTTTGCTGTTCCACCATTAACACCTACTGCAGGTCCATTTGAAAAGGAAGACAGAGCTCCTTGACAAAGCTCAAAACATGGAAATATTGGTTTGGAAAAATACATATTTGCATAATATATGTATTTGTCTGGGGTAACATACACACACACACACATATTGTGTGTGCGTATGTGTATTTATTTATTAATTTGTCTCCTGCTCAGGCAACTGAGAACAGAAAAAAGCAAGCACAGAAGGAAGCAGGTTGGGAGACAACATCAGCTGCAGGGCTGGAAAGTGGCTTTTGAGCATGTGAAACAATAGAGGAGATGCTCGCTCTGCAAAGCCTCCCACCTCCGCAGGCCCAGGGCTGCTGCCCTGCATGGCAATCCCGGCAACATGGCCCGGTGGTCCCCGGGCTGGCAGTCCCTTGCTGTCCCCAGGCTGGCGGTCCTCAGCACGGTGGTCCCCAGCCAGCCTTTCCTGGGCAGGCTAAGAGTGCCCCCTGCAGCCCTGCCGTCCGTGCCGCCTCTGCTGCCAAACAATTGTTCACAATTTCAAATAAATAAATAATGAAATACAAATAAGACAGGTTCCTAAATGCAGAAAGAGCTAAAAGCTCCAGAGCAAAGGCATCTGATTTAAAACCACAAAAAAAAAAAAAAAGCAATCTAGGAGGATGAAGTGTTTAGTAGCGCTCCGTCATGCCTGGTTTTAGCCGCTCTGAAGCGAAGGAGGGATGGCAGGGGTGGAGGGAGGATTGTGGGTCGTCCCCCCCTCCCCCCAAGCCGTTAGCTTTTGTTTTGAGGATAAAAACACATCTCTGAGTATCCTAGGTAAATGAAACGGATGTTCACGCATCGCTCCGAGAGCGCTGTCAACAGCGCACGCGGCTAGAAGCTGCATGTTCCTTGCAATATTAATCAGACTGCTCCTCTACCCCTCCTCTCCACAGCACTAAGGTGCTAGACAAGACAGGAGGAAAAAAACATGCCAAAAACCCCCACAGTCTCTGCTGGGCTTGTCTATCCTTGTGATATACGTAAGCCTCCCAGCTCCTTGAACTTAACCCAAGGCCCTAGAAGGCAAATAGATCCCCCTGGTTTTGTTTGCTCCAGCTTTACAAAGGTCATGTCTGTAGCCACACAGTGTTGGGTTTTAAATTAGCAGTGTCCCATGTGCTAAGAAAACTCAGCACAGTGACTTGGAAGTCCAGTTTTTTTTGCCCTGTTTCAGCAGAGCCTCTCAGAGCCGTGTTGAAGCAAAAGCATCCAAGCTGCACAGCACAAGCAAGAAAAACCTTTTGCTCTTCTACAGGGATCCTTATGTTGTGCCTACCATCACCCTTCCAGCAACGTGCATCCAAGAGCCAAGCCACGGTCTGCGTTCAGTTAAATCCCCAGAGCCTGCTGCAAAACAGTGTTGCAACATACAGCTTTCCTCGCCACCTTACACCTTGCATGGAAACAGTCTACCAGCCATGTGGGAACCACTGTCCTTACCTGTGGTCAAACCAGAACATCACACACTAATGAACTAGGTAGAATTCACTGTACATAAGGAAATGCGAAGTTTCCCCTGCAACAAACAAATCACTGCCCTGTGGCTCCTTGCAAGGCCATTTTCACTGCATAGTCTGGAGAGATTTCAAAGGGTTAAGCAATTCCTCAACTCAGTCCCTTTGGAAAGAAAAGCCACAGCCCTGACCAGACGAAAGCGCCTGTCTTCTGCTTAGACAGACACACATAGGAAAGCCACCTCCTAACACAGTTGTTCACTGTGCCCTGCAGCTGTGAGCTATGACCCTTATTTTGCAGATAGGAAAAACTGACAGGCAGAGCTGGACAGATTCCCCCAAATTCCTTCGGCAAGCCAGCAGCAGAGCAGGGACCGCGGCCTGGATCAATGAGCAAGACTCTCGCTCTGGGAGCACAAAAGATGCTGTATGCTGTATTTTACAAAGTTTCACCTCTTTTCCAGGATGCATTACAAGGCTTAATGAGTCACTGCACAAAAGGCTGAGGATACAAAGAAAACAGAGATCAGCCTGCACACAGAAGAATGCAGGCTGGGATCCTAAAATCCCTATTCAATGCTCTGTGCTATCCCAGGCAGGTCTCATGGACGACAAGGTATTTCTTACTGGAGAGGGTATTAGAGGCAGCATAGTCCCACATCCTTACAGACACAGGGCTGCCAACCACGGGGCAACACCCCACCGACTATGTGAGACACATGCAGTGAAACACTCGTGGAAGGGAAAGCAAGATGTAAGTGCTCCCTCTGTGATGGGAAGGAGCTACACCATCATGTGGGCAAGACAGATGGAGGAGGGAGCCAGCCCCAGCTAAAACCTTTCACACCAGCTGTCTGCAGGTGTGCTGAGCATCAGGAAAGCTGCTGTACTCCTTTCAGGCAAGAGGAAAAAAAATACCCAACGCTATGTCATTTACTCAGCAGGCGGGGAGATCTCCAAGCTCCGTGGATGTCTGCTGCACAATGATGGGCCACCGGGTCTGACAGCTCACAGTGGCTCCAGCCAAAACAGTGGCTTATGTGACCTCTGTCTGAACAGCAGAATTTCTACACTGGTATAACCTGCCAAGCCATTTGTATTTACATTCAGTAAAAGGCTCGTTTACTTCCACGAAGAAAACAAAACTCATAATGTTTACAATCCGATAGCAAGATCCTATATGAAAATCATACCAGCTCCAGCCCGGAGCAATCTGTGGACCTGACAGAAAGCGCTTTCCTACCTGAAGAGTTCCCTGATTTCCCTGACGGTGGCCTGGAATGGGATGTTTCGGACCAAGATCTTGGAAGTCTTCTGCTTCTTGACGGTTTGTTTCTTTCGGGACGATTTCACAGCAGGCCTATGAAGTCAACAGAAAGGGCAGGTAACGACCACTGTGCAGCAAAACACAATCGCATTCTGGCTCCTTCAAAATTAAGAATGCAGAATAATTAGCCAGCTAGCTCACATCAACATCCTCGCTGGCATCTTACTGGTGACAATGGAAATGTCATACAGTACACTGAGAAGGAATGAATTTCAGTGATTTAAATGCTGCATCCAAAAATCAGTTTCCAGCTTGCTGACTGCAACCTCAACTGAGGTTAGGCAGCTGGCCTGGACTCACATTTGCCACTAACTCTTGTTTTGACATCAAATCTTGTCCATTCAATTGTCAGGAGAATGTACTATTTGATATATTAAAAAAAAAATAGCTTAATGTAAGCTAATTTTGATTCTTCTTCTTCTTACTGGCTTACAAAATAGCAAATGAAATTTTTTAATAGATTATTAATTTTTAACTTCAGAATTGTATTGCATTTGGACAAGATAAGAATTTACCTAATAGAAAACACAGCAGCTTATTTCATAAAGCAAAGCATTCCGCATTGTAGGCTGGATACATACTGAAGGGATTTTAAAAATCAAAATGGATGAAAACGGTTTATAAAAGAATTGAAACACAAAGTGCAGACAGGGAGCTGTCAGACTGCTTCTGGTCCCCAGGGACCAGATTTTCAAACAAATTTTGACACTTAAGAGATACCTCCTCCAGTACGGTTTCCAAAATGTCTGAAGGACAGTTTTCAGGTGCCAACATTCATCTTCAAACACCTAGATTAATTTTCAATTTTGCACTTAGAAGACTCTGTACTAAGTAAAAACTAGGAAGGAAACCCTAAAAAGCAGGACTCGAACTCCAACTAAATTCATCCACAAGTAACCACCCGTTCTGCACCTGAATGCCCAAACAAAAGAAGTTAAATCCAAATTTTTTTTCAAGCAAGAAAGAAACCTGTATTTGTCTTGATTTGATCAGAATCATCAGCAGAACATTATTCTTAAGCTCCTGTCCTCCCTGATGAACTAGGGTAAAAGATTTCATTACCCAGAGAACATTAGTCTTCAAGAACTCTTTCAATCCATGGGAACTTGGGCTATCAGTTGATTTTGCAATGCTGACCGAACTGTAACCAAAGCAGAGGTTTTAGAGGGGCCTTTTCCTTGAGTGTGGAAGAAAACTCACGAGTGCCTGGTTCTCACTTTGGGCTCATTTTTGGAATCCCACTGCTGCACACTGCTTAGGGATTTTAACTGGAAATAGGTCATTTAAAGAGTGAACACCTTTGCATCAGCTGTTCATAATTTCTTTTTCTTTTCAAGTAAGACTGACTAAAGTGACTCTGAGTAAAGCACAACAAAGGCTGATGTGTTCAACAGTCAGAGCACTACTGATCGCATCCCTCATGATACAGAAGCGCTAGGGAGGAAAGTGAAGAACCTACCAAGCATTACTGCAGCTTAAATGTAACCATGTTACAGAGGTGACATAAGCTTTACCTGATAGCTCTCTCTGAGATTTTCACTTCCAGCTTATGGCCATCTACAGAGCAGCCCTAGAAATTAAAACAAAGAAACAGCAACAGAAAAAAAAAAAAAAAAAAAAAATCAAAGTCACAACAGCTTCCAAGTTTCCAGGATACAAGCACAGCATTTCACATCTTGCTCTTTCCCATATATTCCTCCCCTTCTCGCCGCCAAAGTTTTTCTCTGTTGACCACTGCTCATGCGAGGCAAGGCTTCTCGTATAAGGCTGGAGACAGCCTGACTGACTGAAGCAGCAGCCAACATCCCTGATCTAGCTGTCCATCAACCTCAACTCTGCCACTAAACTGCCAAAGACGAGTCACTTCACTGCTTTGGGCTATGGTTTCCTCTGCCTCCAGACTGCAACCTCTTCAAGGCAAGGACTGTCTTATTATTTGTTCTGGGATGAGCCAAGGATGTCTTATTGGCCATCAGTAGCCAATACAGCAAAAAAGTCTTCCGTCTCTTGCTTCCTGCAAGTCTCAAAGAACTTTCTACAGTTCAGCACTGAAAACAAGCAGCCTCTTGCCTAATCTTCCCTGACAGGGCACAAGACATGCAAAGGCACTACACTGGGAACCTGAAGCCCTGCAGCCCACTCCCTCCGCAAAACACCCATTTTCCTGCCTTCTCTCTTCCCCAGGATTCTGCTTTTCAAAAGGATGGAGAATACACGTCTACCCCAAGGCTACCGAGGCTACAGAATGTGAAATGACCACCTGTTGAAGGTGGGAATCCCGGATTGTGGTGACCGAATGCGCACAGATTACACAGAGTAATTCCTTCACATCTGCCTAGAAAGGGATCACTCCAGCTGTCTGGCCCACACCACCCAGGTAGTGTGGACCAAACACTTGGATGTTGTTCTAGCAGCAGAGAGAATGATTATTCCTTTGGAATGCAGCCACACCCTGTGGCAAGTGTCATGGAGAATGCAGGAGGCTAGAAGACCCTGAAGCAACGGCAGTCACAGAGGGTAAAGCCAAACCCTGCAATATTTGTTCTCATTGCAAGTGGGGGCCTGGGTCTCTGTCACTTCTGCAAAGGGCACTTTGCAGAATAAACTCATGAAGTTTCAATCATTGCACATTTTCTACCACCTCCGTATTGGATCAGCACTAGGAAACACTCTTTTGCATGAGGTCTTGTCCCCTTATGTACCCTCTTCCCTCACAAACCTAGCCCGTTTTAGAGGCTTCTCCGTCTGCACAGTGTAACTCATAGCACTGACATCCTCAGCCACACTTTGAACTTCACAGTTCATCCAAGCCTTTGCCCACCATCTCTGGAAAGAAATCCGGACCGACAATGCTTACTTAAGCTTACCTGGAGCCGGCGCAGGGCCTTCTGGGCATTCTCTGGCTTCTTGTACTCCACAAATCCAAAGCCCATTGAAAGCAAAGTGCCTGTCAGAAGAGAAAGGGGACTCACTGAGCTAGCAGGAAACAGTGAAGATATTAAGCAGAAAATTTAATAAATCAGGAGCAAGTGCTGATTGCCAGAACGGGGGGGACAGAAACTAATACCCCAGGCAAAGGGCCAGCCTGCCCTTGCCCTGACTCTCATGCTCCTCATCAGCACCCGTTACTGACTTGTTTTGAGCAAGATGCTGCTCTAGAACAGCTTGTTTTGGTGCTGATGTCAAAGAGGAGATAACTGACATTGCATGCAAAACAGGTTTTTTGCTTTGTATAATTTCAGTGCAACCTCCTTAAATAAAACACTAAGTCCTACAAAACAACTGACAGTCATGGTCAGGCTAAGTGATTACATTATGGATACACAAACATTTGTTTATACACAGGACTTTTTCCTCATGACTGAAATGAGACCTTCATTTTGAAAATTTGCCAACTACCCAGAAATGAGGGTGACATTTGTTGCAGGATAGCGATATGCAGGTTGCAGTCTGGTCCCCAGGAGACAATTCTAACCTGCGACCCCTTCAGAAAGTCATTTGGCCAATACTTGACAAGCAGTCAGTTACTGACCACTGCTGGGAGCCGAGCATTTGAGATCTGTTTCAGTTTGGACTGCCACGTGCTGTATTTCCCATCATCACAAAGTGCAAGCCCTGTGTTTCATTTAAGAGACAAAATGTTTTTGAGGTCTGCAAGGCACAAAAGAAGCAAGCACTTCTATAAACCTGGGCAGGCAGCTGCCAGTTCCACACCAAAGGAGGAGACGCCTATTCCACCTCCCCGCACAGCAAAGGTTTGCGGTGCCTACGGTCACACCATGCTTCGGAGGAACACACTGACCAGTACAAGAGCCATAATCAAGGTTGGGAGAGGAAAGGAAAAATCCACAGGCAAAAACATGATGCCCAGTTTTCAACTTCAAAACCTCAATGGTAGCAGACTGTAGAGATGACCCCACCGTGACAGAAGGAGATCGCTTTGGTAGGTGGTAAGAGGCGCAAATGTTGCTGTCTGGTCCTGAGCATGCCTATAGCCAGACACGCGAGCAGTACTGTAGACTTCGCTTAATTTCTTTTTCTTTCAGTGGATTCAAGTTTTCAAGTACCCCTTGCAAGAGGAGCCCTATTAAGGCAAAATCCCATAAAGCCGTGCAACTCCCTAGCCTAAAATCCAGAAAGAAGACATAGCCCATCTAGCCAGTGCTTGCCTTAAGCAAACTCCTCCCTGTCCAACTGCCCAGAAAGCAAGTGCAGTCAATGCAACAGGCATAACCACTCATCACCACAGCCTGCTGGGTTCAAAGCTGGCAGGCAGAAGGCAAACGAAGCCCACTCAGCACAGTACTCAGCCACGCATCCTTGAAGATCCCGGCTGTTATTGCAGATAAAGCATGTCATGTGCAGGTTTAATCATCGTGGGGCACCAGTTCCTTTCAACTTACATCCCGCTCTCTTCTGTGATCCTGAAGGAGTTGGCTTCTCTATCTCAAGATCTCAAGAGAAGGCCACGTCTCCACAAACACCACAATTGAGCTTAACCTTCTAGACTGAACCCTGGGGTATTTTTGGTTGCTGCTTTCAGCCATTTCAACAGCCACACTTCTAAAAATATTAAGGATTTCGCCAACAAGAACACAAATGCTCAGCCAGATGAATGCTAAAGCAATGCCACACCTGAGCCCTCAGCAACCAGCCAAGGGAAGGAATTGAACAGCAACATCTAGAGTACCTGCTTTGTCTTTCTTCTTGGATATTGTGCAGCTCTTCACAGCTCCCACTTTGGAGAACGTCTGCAAGGAATTTGGACACGTGACTCAAGTTCCCTTTGTCACAGGCTTGCAACTCGAGTGACAATGTGGCCCTCTTCCAGAGCCAGGAGCACACGCTCACAGGCCCACCTCCCCCCGACGCACACCTGACAAGCAGTCAGTGCAGCTGTATCTTATAAAATTATTTCTGTACAAATACATACACACACAGAGACTTTTAAAGAAATCAATATACACATTCCCAGAAAGACTCCACCACTCCTCAGAAACTGTGCAGAGAGATGGGATGGCTCTGCAGGAACACTAGGGATTACAAGATGCCCTCAGCCAGGCAGGGACCTTAGGGGTGGGTGACTCCTGTGATGCCCCTAGAACACAGCTCTTTCCAAATACATGCAGGAGGGGCTGGAGAGTAGCAGGGGCTGCAAACCATCTATTCAACTCCCTTGTAAAACTGCAGCCAGAAGGCAAAAGACAGGACAAGCCCCAGTCCTCCAAACATTTAATTTGTCCCCAGACCCAGCTGGACCAGGATCTCTACATAGTACCACTGTCCCAAGATAGAGCATCATGGGCCCAGGGCAGACTGACATTGCGCCAGTCTTCTTGGGCCATGAAATATGGCATTCCACATGGCTACAAAAAGTGGCAGAGACGAGAACTCCCAGTTGCTTTTCCCTATTTCGCTATTAACATCCCATATGGCTTTAGAAATGCTATGATCTCTCCCAAGTGCTTTGCTGAGGTAAAGCAGTACAGACAGCTCAATGTTGGTAGAAGCTTAGATGAAAAGCACATCTCAGTGATACCATCATTTATTTATTGCCTTAATACACAAAGCAGTATCACAGCTGCAAATGTGCTCGTCCCAAGGAGAAGCACTACAGAAAGCACAGGAAATGAGGAGAATGATGAGTCTTAGAAGATTTCCTACTGCCTCCTCCTGTCCCGAGGTGGAATTAAACCCCACCAAAACATTTCAGGTACATTTGTCTTAATCGATGCCTGAAACCCCAAAGCGGAGGTTCCCAGTCCGAGTACAATCCAGTGCTCCCTCATCTCCCATTAGGTCATACTGACTGCAACTTAACTCCTTTAAACACTATCCTTAGCACAACAGGTGAAGAACGGCTTGCCTCTTGCCTTCTGCAGCAGAGTAGAGCCTCTTCTTCTAGCCCGTGCTGGGAGTGGGGGCTTTAGTCCATCAGGCATCTCAGTCTGGCCCTCAACCACATACTCAACCGCCTCCTGCTCCATCTGAACAGATCGTGCTAAGCAAAACATGGTGCCCTCCCCTCGCTTATGGCTTACCTCCTTCAGTGTGTCTTCCGTGGTGGCAAAGTTCAGGTTTTTGATGAACAAGGTACACCCAGGAATGCTTTCTTCTTCCTCCTCCTCTTCTTCTTCCTCCTGTGCTGCTGTTTCCTCTGAGCCCGTCATAGCTTCATCTGAAACAAAAAGAATAAACCCAACTCTAAGATGTAACAAAGCCAAATTTTGGGGGACCTTGCCCACTACCCCAGCTAATAGTTACTACTCCAGCAGAAACAGGCCACTTTTCTACTGGCTCTTTGTGGGTGCACATAGACTGATGCAAGCTCAATGTACAGTATGTGAACACATCCCCATGAAAACTAAAATATGGCCTATCCTTTGAGTGTAGAAACTCTATAAACCTGCTGCCCCAGCACTCAGACACCCTCGCACCAAACCCAGCCAGACACCTGCTGAACTAGGCAAGGGCCCCAAATTTGCTTAAGCATCCTTCTGCACTGCTCTGAAACCTCATCTCTTGCCAGTATGTATCCACAGGACGTGACGTGAGAACTTTCCCATCAGCATGTGAAGGAATACGGTCTGTTAAGCCCAAACACATACTGAAGGTCACTGCACCCAGCACAGAGGCTGTGGTCTTAAAGGGCTTCACTATAGCATTAACACGTCCAGAGTTCATACTCCGTGACCCACAAACCTCACTCAGGTCAACCGCAATGCACACTACTTTGTACAGATCTTGCTTTGGGATTCTGCAGAGACAAATCTGTAAAAAGAAAACCAAATAATCAAGCTGCAATTCAGCAGTCGGCGCAACAGCTTTGTCTGGGGCACCCAAGCCCTGTGGTGGAGCTGTGAGCTGGGAAGTTAACAGAAACCTGGATACTGTACAGCTGATCAATGGGCAAATCTGCTGGTATTTGCAGTTGGTCTCAACAATGAAGGAGGCTTTAGCAACTGCATTTTGACTCTCTCCATCTGTATATCCATCCATCCATTCCCTCTCTTCCCAACTTCTAAACCAGCTTAATAGTTTCTACTGTACTTAATGCGATGAAGAGGCCTCAAAGCTACTGAGCTTTTGCACACGTGGGAGGTTTGAGGAGAGATCTATTGGATCCCACACTGAAATGGAGGCTGCAGTGGGACTAGGCCCCTATTAGACATCAGAGAATACCACAAGCATGCACTTATGCTCTCTCATTTCCCCTGACTCATCAACTCCTTTCCTTACTAGACCACTTGTCTTCCAGAGCATCTTCATTCCCTACAGCACACCTGATGCTATGCTCAGGAGGGGCAAACTATGCATCTTCCTTTGGCATTAACACCCCCCTCAGTGATTTTTCTAGGTTTATTTCTCCCTCATTTTATATGAGGAGAGCCTGCATTGGGCCAGGGGTGTGCAGAGACTCCCCAGCTCCATCCCAGGAGCTGTCTTTCCCCACACAGCTCCATCCGGCTGCCCTCCCTGCCCCCAGCACCAGGCAGCCTTTTTGGTTGGGTGGTCCAACCCTCCTTGCTCCAGCCAGCAGGGTGTTTGCCAACAAGCCACAGAAAAAAACCATCGCCTTTGAAGGAGGCTTGTTTGGGGAAAGAGGAAGGAAGAGATTCAGTGAGAGAGGGGTGGGATGAAGAGGTGCCTCCGTCTGCCGCTGGCACAGTATGACATGGCCACGCGCTGCCACCCGAAGCCCTTTTGTGAGCGAGGCGTTCACTGTGCATACCCTCCCTTCCCTCTCCCAAATCCAGAGGCTGGTAGCAAAGGCCGTTATCAGCCCCGAGCAGCCTTCCAGGAGCTCCTGTGCTTAAAGCTCTTTATCTCCAGGTGAGGGTCTCAGTTACAGGTAGATAAAGTAGCCCCCCACCTCCCCCTGGCTCCAGCCTTCCCCCATAACCAAAGCGCAGAATGGCAGCCCAGGAAGAGGCTTTTTGTCAGCTTTTCTCCCCCCTCCCAAAATCTGAGAGTCCTGAAATAGCTTCTACCAAAACAAACCCACATAAAGCCATGCTCCTCCAGTCTCCTCTTTTTCTTTTTTAAAAGGATCTTGAGAGGTTTTAAACATACAGGCAAGATTTTATTTTTACATCCCCTGGGATGGGGAGAAAGAGGGTATACTCCGTGAGGGAAGAACACATCCTCACAGTGGGACATCACCCAGACAAAGCATACAGTGTAGCTTGACGCAAGAACTGAGAAGTATGTACAGGGACCCACAGCCTGTCACCAGCAAGTCAGCCTCTCCACCCACTGCTGCCTAGTAACTCCCATTGTCACAGCTTGCTTGGCTGCCCACGGGCAGGGACTGCGTCCTTGCACAGCACACAACCGCTCACACTCTCAGGGGGTCAGGTCCAGCTACTGCTCTCCCAATGGCTGCTGCAAAGACCAGACTGGACCAAAAATCTCTTCCCAGAGCTCACGTTAGCCCACTCCAAACTGCACCTGCACGCTGCGAGCAGCACTTCACTGCCCACGCCTCATCCAGCAGGCAAGGAGGGCAGGGGCAAGAACAAGCACAGCGCTTACGTGACATGATCAACTAATGCACTGCAGAGAGGGTGACCCTAAGGGCCATGCAGATGACTTCATGAGCCTGGTTCCATCCCCAAAGGACCAGGAATATCAGCATTGCTGCTTTACACATAAAGGAGTGGCATAACAACCAGAGATACCCCTGTCCCAAAGTCAAAGTTCTTACCAGGTACCAGCCTTGCTTTGCCCTCCTTTTCTGGAACCTCAAGGGTTTTTTTCTGAGGGGCTGGGCTGAAGAAGACACCCATTGGAGCCCACTCCAGATATAACGGCACAGAATGAAACTGTAAAGAGAACACAGGAGAGAAATGAAGAGTGGAGGGCAAGGCCTGAAGAAAAAAGCTCTGCTCTCAGCTTTACTACCCTCTCACTCTGTAGTGGAAAAGAAGCAGTGGAAAAGCTGAGCAACTTTTGCAGCTGGCTAAACTCTCTTTCACTGAAGGAGAGTCTGTATCCAGCCTCACACAGGACCACAGTCTGCCATGTACCACACTCCTGTATTGCGAAAAGTAAAAGAAATCCTCTCCAGGACACCAAGGCTTTTCTAGATGTGTCACAGCCCCCTCCTTCAGCCATCTTCTGCAGGTTGAGAGCCCTACTCAGCCACTGCTGCACAAAGCAGCAACAGGCATCTCCCTAAACCCAAGGGATAGAGGGTAACAGCAGTGGCTCTGGGATAACTCACTTCGCTCAAAAGTCCTCTGCCCCTCACATTTGTAGCAAGCACTCCATTTTGCAGCTTCACAACTAGCCAAGATCCACACTCCCCAGATAGCTGCCTACCTACCACCATACTCACCTTAGAGTAGGCCAGCTTGGTGAATGCTTGCTTGGCCTCAGTTGGCTCCAGGAATTCCACAATGGCAGTGATGCCTCCTTCTGGCAGCAACACCCGGCCCAGGCTGCCGTGCTTGCCGAAGACGTCCTCCAGCTCTGCTACACTCGTGTTGGCTGGGAGGTTCTTTACCAGGATCACCGTTTTACTCCGCTCACCAGCAGCCTGCCACATTCGGCGGAGGAAGAAAGGAGAGATGGGATTTAAAAGAGCAAAACCCAGTATCTTACCAACTGAAGATTTCAGATCCAACACACCGTGCTCTCTCACTCCACATCACCACCTTCCAGGATCCAAGGGGGCCAACAGCCATTTAGCAAACACTTCCTGTAAAATCCACACTGCAGTACAACCTCCCAGTTCCACAAATGCTCATGTATGGAGGTTTCAGCTCCAGATCCACCCTGGTATGGACACAGGACTCCTTCTCCGCCTACAGCTAGATGACCATCATACTACGTACATCCCAAGGGCAGTTGCATTTTCAAATGGACAGAACATTTCCTAACCCATGTAAGGGGTCAATCCTGCAAGATGCAGAGGACTTTATTACTAATTTCAAAGAGAGCTGAGGACACTAGGACTAGGCCATCATATAGGAGAGGTAGGTCCACATCGTTGCCTCCAGCTGGGCATCTCACCTGACTGAAGGAATCCAGGCTGACTCCATTTTCAATGAGGAACTGGCGAATTTCCTGGACCAGCTCGGTTTCTCCCAGAGCAACCCTCACTGCCACGCTGTCTTTACTCTCCTGCAGACAAGAATGTCAGTCACCTGTTGTTCCTGCTGCTCTCAGAAGCAGATGCAAAGGAAATCTGGTGGAGAGCTTGAAGGTAAAATGCTCCAGCTCCTCTGAAGCTGCTGAGAGTTTTACTGGAGTCAGAACGTTTCCCAAGGCAAAATGAAGTTTCCAGGAAGGATCTGAGCTTTAGGGTGTAAATTCCCATCAACTTCTAGTTATGTAGGAATGCAAAATTCAGCCACAGAAAAGCAGAGTGGGAAGGAGGGCTGGGAGCATCACTTTGTCTTCCAGTGACAAAGCGATTGCTAGGCTCAGATCCCACAGAGAAGCTACAGCACCACCGATCTGCGCTCGTAGGTGCACAGAGGCTTTTGGTGCACAAAAAGACCAGGAAGGCCCTGGGCACGAGGCAAGATAGGAAAGTGATCTCCCATCCCAGCTGATCAATGAGCCAACTCACATGATCCAGCACTTGGCTTTTGGAAGCGTTGTACTTCTGAGCAATGGCATCAGCCACGGCGTTTGTCCCCACAAACAATGTGTTCCAGTTGTGAGAGCTGTCAAGAGAAAGAAGAGCCAGGTTCAGAGTCACGCAGTCCCTTCTTCCACTGGTGTCTCTCTATTCAATGGTCCTGGGGAAAAAAAGAGCTTTGAATGCCACCATCAGCAGCCAGGGTGAGGAGTTTGAGGGAAAGAAGGGTGAAACATCCTTAGAGAAGGGACAGGATGAGGGAGACATGACTGGAGAGCAAACAGAAAGGCAGCAGTGCAGGCAGCTTAGTAGTTCTTCCCTAGAGGTCACTGGTCACAGCTCTGCAGTTATGGCTGAAAGTTCAGATGTTGGCTCAGAGGAACAGTTTTTTACAAGTGGTTTCCTAAAAGCACAAAGCCCATGCAAACAAGGTTGCATTCCTTTCCCTTCAAGTTCGAAAGTATCAGCCACTTCTTTCAAACTAATTTGTCACACAGAAAGATAAAGTTCCTCCAAGTTTTAGAAATACCGGTGGCCAAGTAGAGGAGAAAGACCCAACTAATCTGAAACCACTACCCTAAAGAATTACAGCATCAGACCAACTTTTATTAGACACCAGAGAAATAAACTCATACACAAAGCCATTCAAAGCCACATTTCTCTCAATTTCTGCTGCTTACTGACCTACGAAAGCTGCTTGGACAGAGGAATGAAGTAGGTAAGAGATAAAGGAAACAGAGCTGCATAAGCAAATGCTTTATTGACTTTGGTAATCTATATAGCCCCTGCAAAGATGCCACATGCATTCCTGCCACTTGGGAATTTGGCAGGTTGTGTTGTCTTGCCCCACTACAAGACACCTCTGTACCTGGCACTGTTGGCTTTGTCCCTGGCCTCTTTCTGCTTTTTGTAGGAGGAAGAATCTTCTGCATCTACATCTTCGACTTTTTCCTTTTTGATTGTGGATGGTAAAAGATGCATCATTCTACCCTAGAAGAAAGGAAGAAGAGGTCCAGCAGCTCTGAAATAACCCACATAAGTTCATGAACTATGCAGAGTGGAGGAAATTTTCTGGCACCTTTCCTAGTCAAGCAGCCTAGGTGGAAGGAGGGAACCTTCCTTTCCAGAGGAGATATTACTGCAAGTCAGAGTAGCCACGCAGTGTGAGAGACTGAGACTCAAATCTCCTTCTCTGTCTTTCGCTCAGATTTTGGTACCTGCAAGGCTGTTCAAAACAGTCTACTCTACCAAAAGCAACTGTGTTCCCATAGAGCAAAGCAGAAGAGACTCAACCTTTTCAGCAAAGCACAGAAGCAAACACTTGGCCACGTTACTAACAAACATTCCTGTCAGCTGCAGTCCAACAGCACAGGAGAACAATCAGTCACCATACCTGGAACACTTGCCCATCCATTTCTGCGTAGGCCTTTACCGCATGCTCGGGAATCATATAGGTGACGAAAGCAAATCCTTTGGGTTTCTTGGTCAGTCTGTCTATAGGGAAATGGATCTCCGAGAGGGGTCCTGCAAAAGGCAAGACTTTACTGTGACAGGCATCCTTGCATGGCCATCACATGCTCTGAACTGGCACCTCCTGGCCAAAGCTGGGGTGGAGGGGAGCCAGAGAGGGCAGAGCAGCTCTGGATATTGCAGAGGGTACGCAGTGAGCCACCAGCCTGGGTGAGGAGCTGCTCGCTGCGGACTGACAAGGCAGGCCCAGCAAAACACCGCAGGTCCAGCTGTGCACCATGTGGCAGCTCACAGGGCTTTGACACGTGACACAGACCAGGCAAGCTCTGAGCAGCTGCGTTTACCTTCAGTCAGGAATAAAGATTTCCACAACCTAACCCTCTCTCCCCCACCAGGACACTCTAATGCCAAGACAACCTTAAATTTGTTTAACTTTGAGCTAGAAAAGGGAAACTTCCACCTGACACACCAAATGTGAACATGAATTGGAGGTGTATCTCAGAGATTCACCTCTTACCTACAGTATCTAGATACCTCCTGCATGATCAGTATTTCATGCAGCAGGTGCTTTTGGTTATCTTCTCCTCCTCCCCACTGCACTAGGACTCAGAGCCTACACTGACTGGCAAGAGCTTTTACTATTGCATCAGAGATGCAATGAGAGGGGGGAGGGCAGATGCACACAGCAGTATGTGCTTTGAGCAAAAAGCATGGAGCCAGCATCAGTTTCAAAGCCAAGCAGCCACACATTACCACACCAGGCAATAAAGATGATGGGAACTGGTCCATATCAAGAGGTGTGGGACACAGAGCTTTGTCCATTCACGCCCAGCAAGAAAACCTGTGTGCACAAAGGAAAGACACAGCCTTGCAAGTCCCAGAGCAAATACTTACCATACTTGGAAAAGATCTTCTCCAAGTCCTCCTCAGTGCTAGTAAAGGGAAGATTCCTGACAAAGAGTCTCCCTGATTCAGACAAGTCCTCTTCTTCTTCATCGTCCCTCTTCCTTCTTTGCCATGGCTGGTTATCAGGTTTGGCCGTAACAGTTTGTTTTGGGGTATTCCCGCATCGGAATACCTCAATACATCGTCCACCTAATCCACAAACACACACACAGAGGCACCTTAGATGCTTCCCGAGGCCATGGGCCATCAATATCAATGTGCAAAGAGCCTCGGCTTACAGCAGTAACACAAGTAATTACAATTCCACAAGCTTTAAGNGGGGGGGGGGGCGGCTGCAAGAGATCAGTCTTGATAAAAACCAGGATGACATTCGCTAGACAACTGACAACTCCACAGTCTCCCTTCCCTTCAGATAGCTCCAGCCCTTCTGCCTGTGCCACCCTAGCCCACAGGCTTCCAAGTAGATATTCACATTCTACATGGAATTTTTTGCAACTATAATTTTAGTAGTTCCACTAGGGGCTAGGTCAAGAACAGGTTTCAAACACAGGCTTACAAAATTGTTCGTACAAATCCCCTCCACTATCCCAATCAGATTTAAACAATGTCATTTTTATACCAGGAGCAAGATACACTTCAAGCACATGACAAAAGACGAGGGCCAACGAGCAACACACACAGCTCAGTCACTTGCCAATTCTATGCTGCTCCCAACACAGCACCTGGTTTAGCCCGTGTCAGCTAAGCTGAGGAAACCACCCCCACCATCTGCCTGGGAAAAACTAAGACAAGAGCAGATACTTCTGCAGTGAACACTTCAGCAGCTGAGCACCCTGCCATCAACATCAGCCAGAACAAGATGGAACAAACAGCCCTTACCTATGTATTCTTTTTTTCGCTTCAAGGCCCTTTGCACTTCTGCTTCACTCTTCAAGTCAACAAAGATATAACCTTGGAGGAAGGAAAGGTTCAACTGAGCATCATGTGGGGAACACACAACCACTAATTGGCTAATTAAGGGTGAACTGGGCTTTCTTTAATATAGATTCCTACAGATAAAGCATTAGATTCCCATTAAAGTTTCAATTTGGCCTGAAAATGGCCGTGTCAGACTGGAAGGCTGCCTTTTAAAAGCTTGTTCTCTACAGGCAAACCAAAGAAGCCTGACTTAACAGCTGAAGTAGGCTTTCACAGGTGTCTCCAAGAGCAAATAAAAGCTGCAGCCACTGTTAGGCTATGAAAGGAAAACAGCATAGCACAAAGTTCCCTGCCAGCTCTGAGGACCTGCTCCACACTTTCTGATGCATACCTCCAGTAGCCACAGCCTGGCAGGAGACCCACCTTGGCCAAAGACTGCTCTGCAGCTGATACACACAGGTCAGCAAAGTCTTGGGCTGCTGCTGCAGCTATCTCACAGGAAAAGGCCTTTCCTTGGCATGGTTTGGAATGTTTAGGAAAGTTCTGGAGGCAGATCAAAGAAAAGGCTCCTGCTGTTACTCCTAAGGGAGCACAGCCAACATTACTCTGCCCACGGCATCCTATGGTCAGCAATGAGGGCAGGTGAGCTGCAAAGTCAGAGAAAGGCCTCTAAGAATCGGGGCACGAGCCAGCAATTTGGAATTGCGGACGAAAAGAGGAGCGGTGTGATTGAGAGGTCCTCTAACTCACAGATCCAACCCCCCTTCCACATATAGACATTACCTGTATTTTTCCCCTGGGCGTTTTTTCCTATCCGGATTGCCACCGGCTTCAGAGGCAAGAAGAATTCACGAATCTTTTGCTGCAAGAAGAATTACATGGTTTAAATAAGTTCTCAGATACGGGAAGCAACAGGTTTCAGACTTAGGTTTTTTGTATACACTATAGAAAACACCACATGCAACACAAAACATCTCTGCACAAAGCCAGTCCAAGTTTCCCTGACTGCCCACACAACTCTCAAAACAGCCCCGTAAGTCTATAAGCCTCTGCAAAGATTGCGCTGGGTCACACACTGAAAACACCCTTGAGCCTCCATTCCCAACTCTGTAACAAAGCTCACCTCAGTGATGTTCAAAGGGGCACCACGAAGTTCCACTGTGTATGGTGTGCTGGCTTCCGCTGAGCTGCCTTGGTTCTGGACAGAAGGATGGCGGGGGGGAAGAAATAAAAGAAAAGAAGCCGAGTGAAAAACCACCAAAAGTCACAGCACAACATGCTGATCTTGTCCAAAAAGCAGGAGGCTGAAGAGTGGGAGAGAATATCAAGAGATTCTTGTGACTGCAGGAGATGCCAGATGAGGGTGCAAGGTTTGGCTGGGACAGTCAAGCCCAGTCGCTAAAAACTGAGTTCTGTAGAACAGCGTTTCCTGCAGAGACGGACACAGGCAAAACAGAAAAGCCTCTGAAAACGGCACTAGCAGCACTTGTTTGGAAGCCCCGTCTTCGGGAATTCAATCAGCACTAAGAGGAGACCCAGCAAACTTTTTTAATGGCTTGGGCCCAGTGAGCCAAAAAAGCTGGTACCTAGGGGATTCCACAGATCTCAAGCTTTCAGCTCATCCCTGGCATGACTGACAGACATGTACTGTCCCATAAAGCTCCTGCTTCAGATAAGACAAAAGTCTAATTCAGCTATACCTCTAGCGTGGATCCTTTTTTCCTCTTCTCTGCCAGTGTCTCTTGCTGTGTTTGTCCGGCTTTTGGCTTCTCCCTTTTGTCTGTGTGGGTGCTGACGGTTTCTACAATGCCTGAATCCTCCTCATTCTCACTCTCCTCTTCCACCTCCTCACTATCCGTTTCTTCCTCTGCACTGGATGAAGAGGAAGAATCCTTCACCATTTTAGACTTCAGGTAATCCATATCCGAGAGGTCTTTGCTGGTAGCTGCCTTCTTCCCTCCTTTCTTTGCTGTCAGAGAGGAGAGACCAGAGAAGTTTTGCACACAGATGCTGCTGCTGCTCCCTCCCCAGCCAGGTAAAAGCTGGCTGACAAAAACTGACACAATCATGAGAACCACCTTCCTCTCCTCTACCCCTTCCATGGGAAGAAAAGCTTGAGAATACCAGAGCAAACCTATCTCAGCACTTCCAGATTGACAGTCTGGATCACTGTTTTTCAAAGCAACCGTTCATGTATAAGACAAATTAGAAAGGAGCTTGAGGAACTCCATGGCAAAGTATTGTGTCTCAATTTTAATTAAATACTTCAAGAGAACCCCAGAGAAGGTTTTCAATTGTTCAGTTTAGTTTTGCAGGGAAAAGGATAGAGGAAGATGTTTCTCCAAAACACCTCTCCACACCCTGCCAAAGATCAACTCCTGACACCTACATTTCAGTTACCCAAAAAGAGATGAGGAGCAGCAGGGAAAATGCCATTCACTCCAATAGAACAGCGTAAGGAAATACCATGCAGGGAGGGAGAAAGGCTCCAAAACTACATTCATCACTGATGCAGGGACACTGGGTTCTAAGATGACATACACCAGACTGCAGCCTGGATTTCTCAGTCTTCTAAGTCAACCCACTACTCCACTAGATACAGTTTTCCTTTCAGGATCCAAGATACCAAACTCTGTCCCTTCCCATCAACTCTGACAGGGCCCAAGGACACACCAATGTTTCCAGAAATACGCATCAAAGGCAGAACCAGACAAGTTCATAAACATCAGCTACGGGTTACTAAATAAACAGAAACCATATCCAACTCTGGAAATCCTGGAGACAAAAGTGGCTGCAGGCTAGGAGAGCATTTAAGGGAAAGATGCAGATGTTTGCCCCGTTACTCTTCCCCAGACATTGACTTAAGGACCCAGGTGAAAGCACAAATGCCATACCCTTAATGTCAGAAACTGCATTCCCCACATTTCCCCAAATTCGAGAAAACAACCATATGTCCACAGCCCACAGAATGAGTCTCATGCTTGAGAAACCACCTTCCTGATTACACTGTCTCCAATTGGAGGCAGGACTCCAAGTCAGGTCTGACCAGCACACCTGCTCTCACATTCACCATGACAAAGACAAGCAAAGGGTGATAGTTTCTTTTGGTACCTTTAGTGTCCTCCTCAACTTCAGAAGGTTCATTCCCATCCTCCTCCTCCTCACTCAGCTCCTCAGACTCATCTGAATCAAAGTTGAGATAATCAGCTGCTGGCTTTGATCTTCCCTTCTTGGGCTCCTCTG